>BQMF02000151.1:600000-854162 GCA_027922465.2 Turritopsis dohrnii | reverse complement strand
ACCCAACATCATTGCGATAGAAGCCATATTTAGATATTGATATTTTCAGGCAAAATCTTTTGTTTGATTAAGTAGTCCTTTGTCACTTCACTAGCGGCGATAATGGCAACTAGTTTTCCCGTATCTTCCAAGTCGAACTTTTGAATAGAGGGAGGTGTCATTTTTAACACCTTTTTTCCTAGCATAGAGTAGCCGATAGCGAAAACGCAGACGACTGATGCATGATATAAATCGTTGATGATACTTTTCTTGTCCATGTTTGTTATATATACATTTTTTTCTTTTTAGTCCATTTCATGTTTATTGATTTTCACTGGTATTTTAGATTTTTGTGGAAGGGGGGTGGGTGGTGACCCACGTGGTAATATTTGCTCTTTCTTTTTATACATAAAATAAGCAAATCCACCAACTAAACCGAGAGCTATTATTCCACCATAGATGTAGTTCATGGGTTGTTCATTTGGTTTGGTGAGAGAGTCATCGGGCTTCTCCATTTCTTTTTGAGGTGACACTTGTTTTAATTGTTCTCGTTTTTTACGGTTGTATTCCGCCAACTTCTTACCCGCTTCAACCTTTTTTGGGTTCTTCGTTGTCACTTGAATGGGAGTCTGTTCTTCTGACATTTTTATTATCTGCTGTATTTATATTATCATCGGATTTATTTAAATTCCTTTCATTGATATAATGCCTCCCGGTAATAAGTCCAACACTGAGTGGTGCTAATAATGAGCCGAATTTATAATATAAGTCACATGTAAATCTTTGAAGGGCAGAGTTTAAGAAGGGGTCAGTTTCCAGGTCATTGCTCAACGCATCTTGATTGTTTATTCCTAACGTTGCACAAGCTCCCATGGAATAAATACGTATCAGTGATTTCCCCAAGGATTTTACCATTTGACCTGATAGTTTAGCCTCGTAGATACTAAAAAGTTTTTCTACCTCTTCATCTTTGAGTTTGTTAATTTGCTCTTCCGTGTACATTTTCCCTAAGTATAGCTTGCTATTTCCAGTTAAGACACACTCGAGTAATTTTTGTCTTTTACCATCTGAAGGTGGAAATTCACCCGGAACATCATAACTCTGGTTGATTAAATTATCGATCGCTGTTTCCACCATTTTTATTAGAGAGAGGTATTTTTTTAACACAAAATAAAAGTAAAATAGCGAGATCAGCAGTATGCTTAATAACACGAAGTTGACATATTCTATCATTTTGTTGTGTTTGTTATAATTTTCTTATACTCTCTTATAATTTTGTTGAAATTTGTTGTATAAGAGTTTGCTGTCCTCTTATAATTTTGTTGAAATTTGTTGTATAAGAGTTTGCTGTCCTCTTATAATTTTGTAAGACAAAATAATTATAAGAGGATGATGATGTTTAATAATATATTCTAACATTGTTAAATAAATAAACATTGTTTACTTAAACAATTATGTCTGATGATGAATCCTCAGATGATGATATTATATTTTCCCATCAAGATACAAAAAGGGTTACTTTTAATGATAAAGTAATGGTCCATTATATCTATGCTTGTGAATCTCGTAGAAGTAACTGGATAGAGGCTGCTGTTGACAGAGTACGCTTTGAATCGAGGATTAAACATATTGGTAAAATTCTAGATCCTGTATTGAGACGTAAATTATTCTCTTACAGTAGTCTTATAACAGTCTTACAGTAGTCTTACAGTAGTCTTATAGGAGTCTTATAGGAGTCTTATAGTAGTCTTACAGGAGTCTTATAGATTTTGTTACAAGAGTCATGTAACAAATAACGTCAACCTGTTTAACAAATCGCATACGTTCTCGGATGTTCCATTCTCATGACTAGGCATGTGTGTTTCCCTCCTTTCAGTTTTTCCTTGACATTTTGCAATTCTTCTTGCGAATCAATGACATCGTTCTCTTCATGAATGGTGGTTAGATCATTTCTATCTTTTGGGTACCACACATATAACATTTTAGCTTGCCGTCGTAAATTTTTAGGTATAGCTGTGTATGATTGTGTGAGTAACCATAGCGAATGATTTCGATGTCTACCGCTAATTGCCAATTCAAGCAAAGGCTGTCTCTTTTTGTCCAATTTTTCGTCAGCGATTATATCATCAATCAGAAATAAGGTTTTGTATCCAGCACAGAAAAAGTCCATTTTCTTAATCCATTCATACAAGCGACCTTCCGGCTCAATTAAAATCACATAGCTGTCATTCCAGAACCACTTCCGATCTCTGTAAGTCTGATTCCACCTCAAGGTGGGACATATAATCACGATGAAATCAAAGTGATCAAAGTATTGATTTTCTAATAATTTTATGACACGAGCAGTTTTACCGCATGATGTTGGTCCAACGAATAATGCTGTGTGAGGCTCTTTCATGTAAAGTGTATCCATTTTACTAATATAATGCAGACATAAATTGACCGTTTTGTATGTTTAGTTGAGCGTCCATTATTAGATATATATATGCGTTTAAGTTTCCTGCAGTTTCAGCGGTCTTTTCAATCTGTAAAGTGATGCCTTCACTCGCATTTTCAATCTTTCGACCGGTCCCATGCAAGGCATTCTCATCAATTGTTCTGAAATCTAACCATAGAGCATACTTGTTTGTTAAGTAATCAGAGACTTTTACATCATGTAATCCTAAGCGCTTTCGGTTTTCACCGACGCTATTATCTTTTGGTTTTCCTTCAGCAAAATACTTGCAAATCTCATTGTATTGTTCAAACGGTTGCATCCCTTGAGCAAAAAGTTGATTTGGCTTACCCTCGACGATGACAGATACCTTTTCGATCTTTGGATTATAGAATTTACAGGTTTCTCGTTTGTAGGATTTTTCTTCTTCAAACAGAACTAAAATACCCTTCAAAGATTTGGCAGGTGTGTTGAATGACCAATTCCACGTTGTGTCTGACTTGTTTACTCTAATTTGTCTGTGCCGCAAAATCCTATCATAGAGCAAAGCCATGTTTTGATATTCAGAAGCGATTTGTCTAGCCAACGTGGGTTGTGTTACAAGCTCATATTCAAGTGAGATGTTAGATATTTTGTATTTACCGTCTGGGTTACTTCTTTGACCTGCGGCAGAAGTTGGAGGGTCAGAATAAATAACTCGGTTATAATCGTTAAATGTGATCTCGTAGCATAACCTATTCCCTAAACCCGCTTGATAATATGGGATAGTACTATCTAGCATCTCAAAGTCGAGTGGAATGACAAACTTGTTTTTATAGGTGTCAGCAATGGCTTTGTCTTCTGCACCAGGTTTGGTGGGTTTATCAGAAGCACCAATCCTCAATTTCATACAATTCTCTGTACACCCATCGTCGATGATGATACCCTGTCTTATCGCGTTTCTCTTTTCAAACTTGGTTAACCATAAATCTCTGTAACACCCAAAAAGATCAAAGTCATCGATGCTCAATATCTCGTTACCTTCGAACTTGACAGCCAACTTCTTAACGATAGCTCTTCCAATGTTACTGACCAATGTTCTTTTTGGGTCAGCTGTCGACTCGAGTTCAATATCAAAACTTAGATTAGCTGTTCCTGGAATAATGACATCATCACTTCCTAAATTTGGAAACCTAACCAATAATAGCTGATTTTGATCGATCTCACTCGGATTGTGTGTGACAATTACTTTTTGACGAGAACCTTTTACACCGCGGGCAGTTCTAAGTGAACGTTCTGGATTTAACCTCTTTCCATACTCCATTATTAATTATGATATATAATTAATTTTTACTTTTTATCTCGGTTTAGCGGATGTACAAAACAACGGTTGTACCCAGATCTTCTTTTAGTATACCACCATGCTGATCTGTCAGTCTCAATGTGAGAGACTGGAATACACCGTTTTTTAGTTTTTTGTAATGGGGATTTTTAGGCTCAGTATGTATAAAGTCACTATATTTATCGATGGGAACAGTTAGTAGAATATCACTTAGCTTTCCATCCTCAAGATTTTGAGTGTTGTCGAGTTCAGAGAGATGTAAATTCATTTTGGTTATTTGAGCTAGCGTATTTGTTCTGATTATTTGAGGGTATTTGCCTAATGGTTTAAGTTCTATATCGCCTTCTAAAAAGGTGCCTGCTAAAAACGCGTTCAATTCTCTGCCAGTGAATTTTCGTTTTGGTATCAACTTTTCAGCTTTCCCATCGTCAGACAGCTTCAATGTTAGTGGAGTTGTGATTTGATAGGTGAAGGTGTCTCCAAATATCTCAAATAATGCGATCTCTTTCGAACCGTCCATATTTCGAATGGGGTAAGGTAGATATATGGTCTTCTCACCCCTTACGAGATTTGCTGTGATATACATTTTCTTGTATTAAATAGAAGATAATATTATTAAATAATAATGGAGAATATTTTTAAATATATTCCCAATGCGGCTTATAAGCCAAATGGAGGACAAGACCTCCAGATATTGAATGCTAAAGATTTATACAAACAAACAATTATCGTCTCTGAGAGCGGTTCTTTCCCCGCAACTTTTCCAAATATATTTACTAATTACGAAATGGATGAAAATGATCAACGTATGAAAATTTGGCAGGAACAACCATTTAAATTATGGCAAACCCAACTCAATTTTGTCACTTGGTGTGCTTCAAGTGCTTGTGGGGTCAGTTCTGAACACCTGAAAGAAGGTCGCTCTACTCCTATGATTAGATCAGTATATCGTTTTCACGTCTATTATCACATTAGACGAATCATTAAGCGCTTGCAGACACCTCTACCTTTTGAAGATAGTTTCAACCAATACGATAATCCTTATAACAAAGAAGAGTTTTTAAAAATCTGTAGTGAATATGGTGTCGATTCTGATCCTAAAAAATACAAAGGGCAATATTTTTACAGCTCGTATCAAAAAAGACGTAGAGACTATCCAACGCCAGGTCTGAGTTATTTCACAGACGACTCCATGACGCGATGGATTATAGAAAAATCTAAAGGCTTTACAAAAACAGGTCTTGTAAAAATTTCAGAGAGTGTTAGAGCATATGCTTATCTTGTTCTTAGTTCGCAAGCTTCAGCTCGTTCTTCTATTTTAGGTAATAATTCAAGCTCTTTGACCGCTCAAAGAGTTTTTATGAACAACTTTGAAGACATTGTTAACCGCAGAGTTGATATTCAAGATGACATTAAACGTTATCAAGATACTTTAAATTACGCTTCAAGCAAAGTTGATTATTCTGTTGGACAAGGTATTTACATGTTACCTAGTGACATGAATCTAAACATCAAGTCGGGAGTGTCTGGTTATAATAATAAAATTCTCATATCTAATGACAACTTGAGCCTCGGAAGAAACAAAATGATTAATGTTATGCAAGAGCATCATATTTCATCCAAAGTGACTAGCTCTCCAACACAAACAAAAAATAAAAGTTCACAAAAGAAAGTTCACAAAAGAGTAGTGAGTCAAACAGATTCACTCCCATCTCACGAAGAAGAGAAAATAGCTTTGGTTTTAGCGATTACCACGATGTTTAGTATATGGTATTATTATTATTATTATTGAAAACAAAACTCCCTTAGGAGAACCCCCTAGGGTTTTTGTTGTTGTTGTTGTTGTTGTTGTTGTGATACCCTAGAGGGTTTTTAATTCATTGTCTTCGATCTAACCGGCACTCCACCCTGGCTTCTCCAATCCACCAGCTCTGAGCTCTACCCCTAGATCTTAGACTATTTGTGTGACTACTTACGAACTCCAACTACTACGCACGCAATGGCCGTTCATGATCTGTTCGAGTATATTACATCTAGTCACATTGTTTTTCCCGACAACTTTTGGCACATTTTGTGGTGAATACCGGGAGCGGACGGCACCATCCAGTTCCAATCTAGCCGCTCCACTAGACCTTCCCTTTCCGGCAGACTCTGTCGCCTGTTCACCACATTTTCAAATTATTCCGCTCTTGGGTTTTATATAATTCATTTAGACCTTAGTGTCTGCTTGTGGTGTCCCTCGGAACGCTATAATTTTGTTTTTTATTTTGTTTACATAACAAAATGATTAATGTTATGCAAGCGTATCATATTTCACTCAAAGTGACTAGCTCTCCAACACAAACAAAAAAAGTAAAAGTTCTTTGGTTTAGCGATTACTATGATGTTTAGTATATGGTATGTACTATTTCGCTGATCAGCGCATGTAGTTTGCAATTATAGCCGGCATTGTGGATACATGCTAACACTTCTAAGCCCTGGCGTTTGTTGAATTTCGATCGAAATGACGGTAACCTGAATGTCTCTATGGACCAGAGAAACCTGACAGTGATAAATCACCCAGACACAATGCTAACCATTCCGCGATATATTCAACACAACTGCGGGGAAGTGCGCACTCATGCAAGTTTTACAACCAGAACATGAGAGATCTACAACCGCCGAAGTATATATACTTCCTCTCAGACGAACTGCGTGGGGTTCGAACACACGACCTTGTTGTTACAAGTTAGCGTTCTTATCCACTAGACTACGCTGATCTGTATGTTATATGTATTGTTAGCTCATTTATGTTATAAAAATGAAACTACTACAAACTGCTTTTTACTACATTTTTATGAGATATTTAATTGTTTACAATTATGAGTAATTTGTGGTTATAATAATAGAAACTGCTTATGTAATCAAAATAACACGTTTCGTAACTCGTATCGCGTTATGAAAACAAAGATGATAATAGGGAAATTCCCGAAATCATATGATATAATTTCTGTCCTAGCATCGGCACTTTCCTATCTCTACATTATTCACTAAGATTTCCTTCATTGTCACTATCGCCATCATCATTATCTTCATCAGAAGTATCATAAATATCCTCTTCTGAAGGTCAAGAAAATAATGAAATTTCGGTTTTCTAGAACGGCTAAAACACACTCACAATTTTTACTTATAGTTAAGGATTCAAGAAATATTTTCATGGGTAAAAGGTGTAAAGCACGTGTTAAAAAGGCTTTCTTTAAAAATTTCTATCAATTCGCACGAACAGTCCAACACAGGTAGTTGAAAGTTTGCTGATGCGGATTAGAGTAACGCTAAAAAAAGGGTCGTTTGGCGCAAAGGAAGACCTATCGTCTTTTCTCCTGCCGACTGTTTTTTTGGGTTTTTTTGTTCTTCTTTTCGTGCACCCGATAAAACATTGCTGTTTTCCCAGACATAATGGAATCTTTAAGCGTTCGAAATAATAGATGGGGGTTCAACATTTTTGAAAATAATAATGTTACAAAGATTTTTTTATGAAAACATTGAACAAAGACATCGAACGTATATTTTTGTTTGTTTGTTTTTTTTAATGATACAATGAATGATTTTTTTTCATATATTGCACCCCCTGAATATGTACTTTCGATTTTCCGATTTGTCTAGAAGGAAGGAAAGATAGCGGAGAAATTTTAGTTTGTTGTTGTTGGAATAGCATGATTTTTCTTTTTGTGATAACTTGTTTAATAAATAATTTTAGGTGCTCCGATAAAAAAATAATTAATACTGATTATCTTAAGAACATATTTCACTATCTTTTGGATTGTCCCCTTCTTTGCATGGTTTCTCATTTTTTTATGCAAGTAGCTGCCTGACTATAATGAAACAGAACGAAAATAAAAAAAGCAATAATTCAATTTTAACGATGAAAGTTGAATTTTTGTCAGGGGGTCATGCCAGTGCGAACTATTTGGATAATGGCTTTTTATAACTTCAACTAAAACGTGCTGACAATTCCCAAAGCACTTAGTCACTCCCAAAGTCATCTTTTAATGACGAGTTTGTCTCCTTCTTTATTGACGATCCTTTTGTTAAAATAATCACGCTTTGGTAATTAGAATTATCACTTTAAAAAGATTGAATGTTTTTCACACAGAACCCCCGGATTTTTTAGCCTAGAAAAACGTTATCACAGAAATTTCGTATTTTTAAGTGTTGTGGGAATTGACGCTCAATTTCCACCAGATCGTGCAAAAGGACATTATCCAAGTTAGAGTGAACGCACTATACACGTGCAAGCAAATTAATGACATCGGTGAGTCCCCTACCCACAATTCAATGCTAAACCATGTTTTTGTCCAACTACAGCCACATGTGAAACACGTGAGAATGTTCTCGTTACCCCAATATAAATGAAATAGCTTCGGCTGTAAACTATCGATGATCGCGATTTGGTTTGTTAACTAACTGTCTAGTCTGAAATTGTTACTTGACTGTACAGCGCTCTCATTGTGACAATATAATCTTAAGATTATTTCAGCATCTTAAAAGAATTAATTAACTTATCAAAGTCCTGTTATTGCCAGTTCGAGTCCAGTTTCTACATTATTGACAATGTTTCTTATACCAAGTAGTACGGTACTGTCTACCAGAATCTTAAATCGAGATGCAAAAATGACTCAAACAATATGATGATCGATCAGGTTGGCTCAAGTAAAATGCTTAGCTGCATCGTATTTAAAGGGGATTCTGAACATAAGTAATTAAATAAAAATGAAACAATTCGGTTTAAAGCTTATCTAAGTTGCCCATTTACTTTGATTTTTTAAGTTAAATGCAAACAAGGAATTCATTTCACGTTATTAACTACAACTACAATCCTGGGTATAAATTAGGCCGCTTTTCCAGTTCAATCACTGCGGTCGCGCGACTTAGCAGACAGCTTTTTCATTCGCTCAGTAGTTTAAATGATTTCAACTGCCAGGCGAATGAGATTGCGTCAGCCAATCAAAAATCAGTTCGTTCATTCGTGCGACCACAGCGAATGAACTGGAAACCAGCTTCCTTAACGGGAATAGAGGTCGAAAAAGTTTTTGTTAAAATGCGTGAAAGTGGCTCTATTGTATTTGTTTAATCTTATTAGCTTATTATGTTAACGCACGTGGCATTATCATGCATGGAATTTCTTTTAGAACTGTCTAAAAAAACTCGAGAACTGTCTAGAAAAACTCGAGGACTGTCTAAAAAAACTCGAGAACTGTCTAAAAAAACCCGAGAACTGTCTAAAAAAACCGAGAACTGTCTAAAAAAACTCGAGAACTGTCTAAAAACAAATCGAGAACTGTCTAAAAAAACTCGAGAACTGTCTAGAAAAACCCGAGAACTGTATAGAAAAGCTCGAGAACTGTCTGAACAAAACCGAGAACTGTCACACCTCGGGGCCATCGTAGTTTTGGTTTTTGTTGAACAATGTCGTTACTGGTTGTTATGATGATTGGTGAGGCATAGTTTATACGGCCGCGTTTTTGCCGTGTCGAACTCAAACACTTCGAAAATATGAATTAAGTGCGGCAAAAGTGCGGCTGTTTAAACCAATTTTCAAGTTAAGGTCGACCTTATTAATTAAGTCTGGCAACTTTTGCCGAACTTCACAAGTAAGTTGGGCATAAGTTCGGCATTGGTTTAAACAGATGAAATGAGGTCGAGCTCAATTCAAATATATGTTTTTTCATATAAACATCACACGAACTTCTATTGTTTCGCGGCTAAAAAGAGCTGACACAACAAAAGAAAAAGATAAACATTGCAGATTTTTTAACATGGTTGTAGCAAGATGGCCGATAACAGTGAATATGGATATGTAAGTTGTTTTAGTTTTCATTTATCTTAGTTCATGTTACCAGTGAGTCATTAAATTCTTTAAGAAGAGTTTCTGTACATTTGTTTTTGTAGATATCATGCGTAAAATCGTTATTTTGTTGGCAAAAATAGAAGCATTTTCAGAGCTTTGCAACTTTTAATGTATACAGTTAAAAACATCTAGCTATCAGTCAGGGACAACCGTAAATAGAGGGATCCCGTAATTACGGGAAACATCCCGCAATTAAAGGAATTTTGTTTGTTTTTGAATCTACGGTGAACACACTTCCCCTGCAAGACTTGGAACTTTTTTTATCTTAAACCTTAGGGAATTTCTCAACGTTATAACGCGGCGATGTGTGACCTTTCCGCGGCAACTTTTTCTAAAATCAGCAATTTTCTAGCAGTGGTAAATTAAAATGGCGAATAGTCTGGATTTCTTAATGTTACGAGTTTCAAACAGCTCGTCATAAGACCACTGATCATGATTTATGCAACCACAAGTTCTTTTAAATCTGCCATTGTCACATGTAATTGGACTGATTTTTTGTGTTCGTGTAATTACAGTATGCACGCCATTATGGTCATCGCGTAATTCCAGTATGTACAATTCACATCCCGTAATTACGGGATCCCCTATTTACGGTTGTTCCTGACTGGCTGTTGTTCGACTTTGATGTTCTCATTATAAAAACGTGTAGTGTCATCATCAATATTTTTTCAGGTGTCTGAAGAGAATGATTCTGAAACAAATGATGAGAATGAAGCGCAAGAAATTGAAAACATTATGAGAAAGTTGACAAGTAAAGGAAAAAGGAAAAAGAAGACTGGAAGAAAGGGGCAATGGACAGAAACGTATGTTGATGATCTTGTAGATATAATTCTTGAAAATGATAAATTTAAGGAGAAACTGCTATTAACCAACGTCAAAAATGTCAGGAACAGTCAATATTATGAAAAACTCAACGATGAAATCAAGAAGAGATGTGCAGAGAGGGATGAAGAATTTGAATTTGATGTGAATCAAACGCGTTAAAAATTTAAAAGATGCGTTTCCATATGTAGAAATGCTGTGATGAAGGTCAAAACTGCATCTGGAATTAAGCGATTCCAAGAAGACAAGGCATTAGGCAATTCGTTCAGAAAATTACTTCTAGTAATTAGTTCGATGGACCACTGCCAAACAGCGCAGGCAATAGAGCCAGGAAGTGTTAGAGAAAATACTTTTTCACAGTATCATCCCATAATACGTCGATAATCACTCTGAAAGTTTCTGACACGATTACACAAATGGTTGATTTCGCTGGACCACACATTTCGCCTATCGTGTAAATATAATCTCCGCGTGATAATTTGTATATGGTAAAAGCTAGTCGTAAGTCAGGGGCAATTGGTTCTTCTGTTACCGTTTTCTTTACTAGTCTATCTTGAATGCGATTCAAAATATGGTTGAATGTTCCTCGGCTCATTCGAAAAGTTTCATAGAATCTGTTAGCATCGTATGTATCTCGAACGGTCTCCCACCAACCTTTATTTCTGAGAAACCTACGACATGACCTTGGCTGTCTTTGCTGATGTTTCATCGGTATATGTCTTTTCATAAGAAATAGAGTTTCTATTTGAAGCAAACACTGGTTAATTGTAAATCTTCGTCTTTCTTTAATTTGGATCCACATCGATAATATCTTTTTCATTGATTCTAATTTTCTTCTCCTATTTCTGAGATACATTAAAAAAATACTAACAAGGCATCTTTTGTTGAGCGCTGCCATCTTTCTTTAAGGCCGCCTTCCACTCAACCGTTTTGTTCGACGACTACAGTGAACGAACAAAATGAGCGCTCGCACGCTCAAGAATTCTAATATCCACTTAATTTGGTAGCGCGCGCGCGCAAAAAAAAAAAAAAAACGTAAACAAATATGGCGGCAGCTGTAAATAGAAGAAGAATTTTGCTTCTGATTTTATTGCTGAGAAGAAGAAAAAGATATGAATGTTACAATTAAAGAACTGCGAGATTTTGGGTCAGGGAAATTTCTAGAACAAGGAAAATGGAAGGTGAATAACACACGCTTGTCAAAGAAACTGTCTTGTTTGACCAGGAATACTTTTTCAAGATGTTTCGAATGACCCAAGTGAAATTAAAATTTTTAGCTATTTTTTGAGACTTCATTTTTAAAATCAAAACAAGTAAAATATTTTACACAAGATGCAATTTATTTTAGAGAGTGAAAGCGGCGGATGCACAGCGCGTATAAATTTATTTTACTAAGCCTTTTTTGCGGTTCAGCTCACATTGATTAAAACTTGTAAAAAAAGTATTTGATTGTGTTTCATGTCTCCAAAGTGAAAAATTATCCCAGGAACAAAAGTGTTTCGATGTTTTAGTTTTTTAATTATTTTGATGTTTGGTTCCTTCCATTAAGCCTTTCTGCGGTTCAGCTCACATTGATTAAGAACTGTTAAAAATTTTTTACGCGGGTTACACAGCCAGCATTAAATCACATTTCAAGCATTTGATTGGCTATTTTAAGAGCGAGCGTCCTTGCTCGCCAAAGGGAGTAGAAATTTTTCAACTCTTGAAGCGCACAGAACGAACAGAAAAACGGGAGTTGAATTGCGCAACCTATTTTTTACGCATGCGCAGATTAAAGGCGCTTTGGTCGTCGAACAAAACTCCCGAAAAAATGTTAAGTGGAAAGTGGCCTTTACTGTTTACAGATCGAAAAACAGATCTGCTAGCAGTTTTTTTGCGTATAAACTGAAAATACTGTTTTTGCCGCACTAAGTGCCGAATTTGAGTAATTAAGTTCGACACGGCAAAAAAGCGGCCGTATAAACTACGCCTGATTAAATGCAGCAAAACATTGAAGCTGTGATTTCAATGCAAAGGCGAAAATTTATTATTAATAGCCAAGTTGAAGATTTATTTTTATTGATATAGCCCAATATACGACTGAACTGAAAGTACATGATGTAGTATACAGCCATATAAAGGAAACCTTTTTATGTGGTGTGGAGAACAACCAGTTCAACCAGTTTTGTAAATTCAAAGAGTACATTACAAAAACTAGAAGTAAAAACGTGATGTCGTATTATATGCAATAACATGTTCAGAGTACCAATTACGTATAATATTTTAAAACACAGGGGCAGGATTGTGATATAACTTGAAAGAATCTGGTCGAGTGTGCTTCCCTGGATTATAGTCATTTCAGACAACAGAAACATAATTTACAATTGATTAATTCCATGATCACGTATACTGTTTTGATATATATACTGTATAATGATATATTTTGTAAAAATTAATACTGTCAATTTTTCTTATACAAACATGGAACATAAATCAAAACACAATCCAAAGCCTGAACACGAACTTCTACTTTCAGTTTTGTAGTGATTTAGATAAAGATGTGTTTTTTCACTACCAAATTCTGTTGTTTTTTTTCCACGCAGGTTATTTATCACATAATAAATATTGAAGATATTCTTCAGGGCCTAAAGTTTTTACAATGTTCTGCGGATGCAGTACAAATTATTGAGTTGAAAATCAAAAATGAAACTTATTCTCTTTTTAATAAATATTGAGTTTGAACATATTTTTTTGAATAGAGACGTCTTCTTCTGAATATTTAAATTTAATTTTAAAAATGATCACTTTAAGGAATCTCTTTTTCGAAAATAAGTTTTCTGTCCTAATTTGAAATGTTATATATATCACTTGTTAATAGATATTTTGATTCCTTTGATTGTTGCCTGCTCCAAAGTATTTTTAATACTAATATATTAGTATTAAAATTAGGTTTGACAATTTTCTTTTGTAAACCTGTATATAAATTTGATTGTATAATTGTCCCCGCAGCGAGCGTAAGCGAGCGAGGAGGCATAGTAGTTTCACGAGATAGGCGAATGTCAGTTTCCGATTTTGTTCTTCATCCTCATCATCCCCAGCGGGCACAAGATGTCTTTGAGACGTCTCAATTTAATCGTAAAATGGTCGTTTGGTTTTGAGATCATTTTGCGACGTCGTAGGGACATCTCAAAATGAGACGTCGCAATTGGGATCCTTTTACGATCAATTTGGGACCTGATAAAAGTTTTCAAATTTCATTCTGCAGTCATTAAACAGTATAAATCGAGTAATACTAACATGCTTATATGGAATTTACGTTCGTATTGAATTCTGTTTATTGGTCGTGTGAGGGATGATTTTACGACGTTTTTGGGACGTCTTTATACAGATTAAATAACGACCTTCGAAACAATTATTAATTTAGGATCATATTGCGACGTCGTAGAGACGTCTGAAATGGGACGTCGCAAATGGGATCCTTTTACGATAAATTTGGGACCTGATAAAAATTTTAAAATTTCATTGTGCAGTCATTAAACAGTAAATTTTGAGTAACAACAACATACTCCATATGGAATTTACATTCGTAGCGATTCTTTTTCTTGGTCGTGTAAGGGATGCTTTCAAGACGTTTTTGAGACGTCTCTATGCAGATTAAATTACGACCTTCGAAAAAATTATAAATTTTCAAAAGCGATTAGTCAACAAAGATTCATCGAATAGGTTTTACTACAGTTGCATGATTTAAAGAATTTAAAATAGACCAATCACAAATACGTAAGACAAAGAGAAATTCCCGGGTTATAAAATTCACATGCGATATAGAAAGTTTCAAAAGCAAAGACTTTCTTGTAAGAAAAGGTTAATACTGTTAAAGATAATGTGCGATGATAAGATTCGCATGAAAAGATGACTCAGCAGTTTTTGTGCGGGAATCCCCACTCAAGAAACCATGCTTTTAGTAAGATGATAGCCATAACTGCGGTTCTATGTCCTGGTAGCCTTGGTAGCCTTTGGCTATATGTATGATCTCTAGCCATTAATATTATTATGCTGATTTGTAATGTACTTATTTAAAATGGCAAATAAACAATTACTACTACTTAGAGACGATTGAAAAAAGCAATTCAAAATGGTGATTTGCTTTTTCAGCAACGAAACAGTATCAACGAAACAGTATATAACCTTGGTGAAATACCATCCTCATTCAAAGAGAAAGACGAATAAGAGATAGAAAAAAAGATAACGTTATCGTTTTTTGTTGTTTTTTATCAAAAATAGAAATATCAAATCCTTAAAAAAAACAGACTCTTTCCGTTAAAAAATATATACGAAAGTCTACCATAAATCATGAAAAATTATGTTTCATAAACAAAATACTGATGGCACATTTGAAAATGGATTCTACATATGTTAACAATTTAGTTCACTTTGCTAAAACAAGTGCAGCAGGTTCGACTCCTGTGCCAGGATTCATTTTGAGATAAGTATATTACCGGTGATAAAGTGACAGATCGTCTGGTAGTCACACACTTGTTTTACTGAAGTGATTGAAAATTGTTCATATCATATTTATAACTGCTTCTAAATCAAACATAAAACAAAGAATAAAAACAAAAGCTTTATTTTAAAAATTTTTAAATATCTCCCTGATTTGAAGATAGCAATCAACTTGTCATTGTACATTGTTTCTGGAGTTGAAGTTGATAAATGATGAAGAAGAAAGAGAAAACGATAAGGATAACATTTTCGAAGTGTAACAATTAATTATATTTCTTTCTAACGTGTTCAACTGAAGAAGTTAAACTTGATATGGTTTTGGTCAATACTATGGGACAAATTAACAGGCTGTCAAGTCATGTATGTCATAAAAAATGACAAAAATTTTGAACAAAATGAATAAAAATGAAAATTTGGCAAAATGACACGTTTGAATATTTTTCTTAACAACATAATATTGAAACGATTTTATGCGGAATAAACAAAAGCAATGAATGATAGCATGAAGATAAAAATAGCATTAATGTATAAATCCAAACACAATGAAACCAGGTAAATCAGAAAAATCTGAAGGGCACTACTTGATAAAGTTATTATAATTCAGGTAATAAGGAACGAAAAAAAAACATTCAAAAATCAAAATCAAAAATCAATTTTTGCGTCATTTCTACAAATTATCTGAATTCAAAATTCAAGATTTTGTATTTAAAATTGTATTTTAGGGGCTGTTCATATGGAGGTGAGCTGGCCCGGTTAGCCGGGCTAGCTCACTTAGCAGAGATCTCACTGTTATTAAGAAATCTTTATAAAAATAAATTGTATTCATATGAAAAGCGGGTAGCTCACTTAAGTGAGATCTAATTTCATTTGACCGGGATCTCACCTAAGTGAGATGAAATTTGTTCATATGAACAGACCAGCCCGGTTTGGTGGGATAGATTTTAGACAAGTGCGCACGCGTCGAAATTCGAATTATTTTTTACGTGATTTAAAAAACATTCTCCAGCCCGGTTAAGTGGGATGAGAAAAGCCATGAACGCTGAGTGAATTTCATCTTAACCGGGCCAGCTCACCTCCATATGAACAGCCCCTTAGTTGTATTTGAAATTGTATATTAGTGAAAATGTTCCAAAGAAGGCAAAGATATTCGAGCACCTAAACTGTTTCTGTACAACTTGTCTATTTTCAGAATCTTTTAATGAACTGAAAATAAAAAATAAAAAATGTTTTCTGATAAAAAATGTTTTCTAATAAAAAAAGTGGAAACAAATAATAATTTTGCTGAAAAAAATGAAAATGATATATAACTCTTCGAAAAAATTTAAAAAATGATGCACTTGACAACCTGAATTTATCCTATAAATGAACTGTGTATAATCTATGCTTTCGTGTACTAAGTCTACGAAGAAACACATTCCACCTTCAGATCTTTGTCAATTGCAAAAAGAGCAAATAAATAATGCCAAAGCTGAGTGTGAGTATCAAATTCTATATATATATATACATGAAGAAATTTAAAACAAAATTTCTTGCAAAGAAAATGCACACCTTTTTTATAACAAACATACATATAAGAAACACGAGGCTCAAATTCTTAAAAACTTAAGAACCTTGTAAGAAACAAAACATGATTTGAGGTAGGAATTTTCTCCCTGTGAAGCCCTTATAATATGAGATAAAAGGGCAAAATCTACTACTTGTTCTGAACTCATTGACCGCAACTGGAGTTTGTGTCAAAATTACATCTTAAAACTTCGAACTTTTGAAGTAAATCCAACGCTTTTTTGCGATACCCGATTGCGAACTTTATTTGTTTACCACGCTTATCCGCCATTTTGATTTGAACTGAAACTCTGTCGCTCGTTCCAGACCTATTTTCTATTGTTCTAATGAGAGATTCCCACTGCTGACATCAGCACAGTGCACCCCGCAGCTCTACTTATAACAGTTCATTATCTTTAATAATGATACATGTAACAGAAGTTTCGATAAAAGACGTTTAGATAAAACTTAGAAGAATTAATTAAACATAGCGTTTTGTCAAAGGTAAACTGGCAAAGTGTAAATGGAAAAACACCTTGAAAAGATAAGATCTTGTTCGATGAAATTAACGGTGAGTTTCTGTTTTCTGAATCCATTCGGTGGGTATATTTATACATATTTATACATTCTTGTTGAACTTAGCTTCAGCATCCCAGCATCAGATAAGCACTGAAGATGATATAAAAAAACTTCCATTGATGGTCAAAGATCTCCTGATCCATAATGAGGTTGGTGAAATTTCAAAAAGGCTAGCCGAAAATTTTAAAACTTGATGATATAGTAGCTAGTATATGTTGAATTGTAAATTGTTGCGTTGTAAACTTTAAAAAAGAATTAAAAGGAGACATCTACTGAATTTGTATGATTTGTTGTTTTGATGATCCCAACATAGATGGCCTATGATCCCAGGAAAAGGAGGTTGTTAATGGAACGTCTCTACGATGTTTCTACAGCCAGAGATTGAAGTCGTTGCGATATCCTGTCGTCGAGACGTCTCAGTGAATATGACGTCTTTTGAGATTCCCGCTTCGCAACAATTTCTCTACGACGTAAATTTCATAATCCTGCGACGTCGTTACGATGTCGTTGGGATGTCATCGAGACGTCACAGTGAAGATGTGATTGGGACGTCTTTTGAGATTCCCACTTCGCGACCATTTCGCAACGTCTTAGGGACGTCTTTTCAAGACGTCTCTACGACGTCTCTACAACGTAAATTTCATAATCCTGCGACGTCGTTACGATGTTGTTGGGATGTCATCGGGACGTCTCAGTGAAGATGTAATTGGGACGTCTTTTGAGATTCCCACTTCACGACCATTTTGCGACGTCTTAGGGACGTCTTGGAAAGACGTCTCTACGACGTCTTTACGACGTCTTTGTGCCCGCTGGGTCATCATCCTCATCATCACCATCTTCCAACTTTCGTGTTGACGTTACACGGTGGTATACAATTATTAGCTGACTTTGCTTTTTTTACCGTTTCAAAGCATGGTACTGTAAGTGGGAGACAATGTTTTTTCGTATCTCTTTCCTAATTGACTTTAGGACACCCGTGGTGGAGTAAAGTCTTTAAAATACCCGTGGTTTCTCCTCCTACTACTACTACTCCAAGTTACGAACGATTTCGTGCATTGTTTACGTGAATTCGTTGATTACGCTCCTATTCAGTTCAGTTGTCTGTTGTGAGTACTATAGGTCACGTGTATATGTTGGTTTGCAACTTGTAATTGGCTATGTTATCACGTGGTCATAATTTGGCTTGGCTTGAGCTGTTCTATGAAGCAAACAGCTAAATCAAATAAATCAAAATAGCTCATGTCTCTGGATCATGCTTAGTATTTTTTGTGCTGTTAATCGGTACCTTCTTGCTTTACCTCTTGTTTTGTGCCTTGTATCAGAGGCACCGTTTAATTTCTGCTTTGTTCACGAAGCACCACTTGTTCTGTGCCTTGTGTCAGAGGCACCGTTTGTTCTGTGCTTTCCAAGCACCATTTGCACTGTGCTTTGTTGTTCAAGCACTTAAAATTTATTGCTTTTTTGTGAAACACCTGATTATTGTTTTTACACAATACTTTACAAAACTTATTTTGTTTCCTGTTATATGATCAGTTATTTTTGCGACCAAAACTGACTGACTGGTTTGTATTAACCCCACAAGCAAAATAACATTATTTGCTTTCCTTTATTTTCTGGCCTCCAGTGTGTAGATGAAATAATCCATATATATTATACATAGTATATAAAGCATAGTGTTGTTGCTATATATTTGCTGAATTTATAATGCCATCTTTGTGTAAGGGAAATATAAGAATTGAGACTTCAGTCCAAGGAAGGTTTCACCAAGGAGATGTAATGTTTGGTAGCACAGCTGGCAGGCAGTGTTCTTGTTGTGCATTGATTTCAATCTGTGTCTCAGCAATAAAGCATATTGGCCGATGGAATGCTGATGATTTAGATTTCATTGTTATACAAGGGGATGACCTCTATAAATCTTTACTTAGTGAAGATACTTAATGGCATCAGAACTTCCACAACAAATAGCCCTACTTGGAAGTTGTATCTTGTTAAGATTTTTAAATAACAGAAGTGGCTTGTTAAGTAATGGAGATCTGTATGGTTTTTTAACTTCAGAAGATCAAGTCGGAAGTGCTCTCATTTTTTTTATCAAAGGATAATTGCATTTTTGTGATATGGACTAAAAATTGTTACTTTTTGTTTGATTCACACAGTAAAGATATATTTGGTCAGGCAATTGCTGATGGTTTGTCAACATTACTGAAATTTAAATCAAAAATTGACCTTGAAAAGTATTTGATTTCTACATATGTTGATGAAACTGATGTTTATGTCCCTTTTGAAATACAAAGCATCTGTGTAGACTTTCTTGAAGATGTTATTTTAGAAAATCTTCAAAATGAATATTATAAGGCAAAAGATCGGAAAAGAAAGAAAAATATTATTGAACAAACTAAATGTAGGGAAAGAAATGCATCAGATTCTTCCAAAGCAAAATGTAGGAAAAGAAATGCATCAGATTCTGTCAAAGCTAAATGTAGAGAGAGAAATGCATCAGATTCTTCCAAAGCAAAATGTAGTGAAAGAAATGCATCAGATTCTGCCAAAGCTAAATGTAGAGAGAGAAATGCATCAGATTCTGCCAAAGCTAAATGCAGAAAAAGGAAAGCCACTGAAGTTTCAAAAATCAAAAATAGAAATTCTAAGCGTGTTGCATATGCATTGAGCATAAGATCGCAAAAACATGCTGATAAAAAGCAAAAAGCTTTGAGGAATCATCAGGAAAATGTAGGTTGTGTTTCGAAATTTAAAGCTAAAATATGCCAGGGACCATACTATGTCTGTGTTGTTTGCAACCGATCCCTTTATTGTAGAACAGTGAAGGTGTTTAAAAGGGAATGCTACAAATATGCATTTTTCCCACTGTTTACTGACATTACAAGTTGTAATGGGAAAAATTATATTTGTGTGACTTGTGATCACCATTTGTTTAAAGGAGCTGTGCCATGTCAAACAGTCACCATAAGTTTGAGAGTCAGGCAATATATTTCAGTTCCAAATTACATGTTGAAGATTCTTTTGTTACAAATGGGTTTTTTTTCATGCAAGTGAAGAAGACCAGTTTTTCTCCAATTTGTTTCAATGTTTTACTTGTGTATCGCCAGAAAGACAGGCACATACCACTATTCTTGAGAACATTACAATATTTAGTTGAATCTAAACATGTTAATGTTGTTGTTGGTGATTTTAATTTAGATGTTAATTCACAACTGTCTTCTGTCCTAGGTAGATTTGTACAACAGGTATCTGAACCTACACACATTAGTGGCTCATTGATTGATCATGCCTACATTCATAAAGATTTACTTCAAAAGTTTTCTATGGAGTTAAGTGTAAAGTGTTTGTTTTTTACAGATCATGATGCAATCAGAGTATCTTTCAAGGACTTCAATTAGTTCTAATGAAATTGTTTTTTGGGTTGTATATAGTTAGAATTTATTTATTTCAATTTTTAACCCAGTCACCTGTGGGCCTGGAAAGAATAAAAAAAAATCGTTCTAATGAAAGGTTTACTTCTTTTAATTTCTGTGATCTCTTTGGGTAGTAATATGTTAACTTTTAAAGAAAATATATCTTCTCTTGATTCTATGGGAAAGCCTTGGTTATTTGTACAGCACAATTGTAAAGCTGTACCTGGGGAACTGGTGGGGATCAATTTTTGGAGTCATGTCAATATTGGGTGTTACAAATTGGATGAAAAAGATAGACTCTGTAGTCAGAAAATGCTGGTTCAGAAATTTTGAATCCACACTTGCTTCTGGTTGTTTAATCTTGATTCAAGGTTCGAATGATGTATCAAAAGAAGGTAAATGCTTTTTCTATCATTATGCTCAGGAATACCATTATTATCTTGAACTTAAATTTAATTCAACATGTTCAATAATTTCAAACTCACAAAGGGAATCTGTTCCTGATATAAACTTCTAAAATCTGGTGAAGAAAGTGTTTTTATAGTTATATTACCTTTTTTTGTAACGGTAAATTACAAAATAAAAAGGTGAGCCATCTCTAATGAAATGAAGTGCACCTAATTTTTATATGTAGAAGTTGCCATTACATAATAAGCTGTAGAGTATGTATGAAAAAGTAATCAAACACCAGTAACACAAGCACATTTAGAATGGTTTACACTACCAGTTTGTGATGGTCTGGTATTGACAAATAAATAAACTTCAACTCTGTTTGGTGTTCAATTTTCACTAAAGAAGTACTACATGCTTGTATAATAAGGACATTACTCAGCCTTAAGGAATTCTATTTACATGTGTTTTTCTTGTATTTTACTTAGGTTAGTGTTTTTTACACTTTGGCCAAAAACGTGAGAGCAAATTTTCTTCAAAAATGGTTTTTTCAGTCTCAAATCACGATTATTGAGTGTTTGAGGATGAAAACTTCCAAAAAGTTGCTAATTATAACTTCAAATGCGCTGAAACTTTTTCCCCGAGTAAAAAAGGATTAGATATTTCAAAATATCAGAATTTGTGTTTTTCTTGTTTGAAATTGATACATTCAAATTCTAAGGTTCTAAATAAGATTTTCTCATACCTTTATCCCTGAATTTTGAAAAACATATGCGAGGAGCACTTTTTTATTGCGTATTCCATCATAAAATTTAGCTAAAGCTAAAGGCAAGGTTTTAAGGTTTTTAGTCAAATGTTTTTACATTCTATAGCATCGAAAATATGTGAAGATTGTATAAAATTACCCTAGAAAGTGTTAATAATGAAACCTCAACTTTTATCGAGTCAATGAGTATTTTAAATTCCATTTTTAACTTGCACTGTGAAAGCAAAATATATTCAACTAGATTAATTATAGAACAAAGAATATTGGTGCATGAAATCATAAACATATAAAGGTAATTGTAACAAATAGTAATCTTGAACGTTAATGACATTATTAAAAAGAGCTAATAAGAATTAATATTCCAAGGAAATATAAAACTATAAACCGTAAACCAAAGTAGCTTCTTACGACTTTTTTCCGACTACTTTCAGCAAATAAGCTCAGTTTTTTTAGTTCTAACCTTCAAGAGATGCTTTCTCATTCCAGATAAGGTATTTCAAGAGTCTAGAAGGATGAAATATTCCATTTTCTTAGGTTTTCCTAGTTCTAATAATGCTAAGAAAAATAACGAGGTTAAATCCTAACAAATTTAAACACCGAATAGTGAAAAATATAAACTAAATGTTTTTATCAACTTATTATGAAAGTGCCTTCCGAATAAGGGCATTGTACATGGTTGCATCGAGCATCATGTTCTCATTGATTTCAACATAGGTATCATTGATTTCATCAGGGCTGATAAGGACCTCCTCTTGCAAGATATCAAATTTCTTGTAATTTATGTTTCTTGAGCGGACAAGCTTGAGGTAGTTTCCTCGAAAGTACTTCTCCCCTGGGAAAATAGCATGTCCCCAGCTGTCGGATTTGCTTTCGTCGCAGACTCCTTTCTCTTTCAAACTTACAAAGTAGAGAGGTTCTGCGTTCACACCAGTAAGTACACTTGCGTAAGATGGAACGTCAATGAAATCAAAAACCTGTTCATCTGTCTGCACTGCGTCTTCTTCTGCAAACTCATAGTTCTCATCAGCTTCTGCCTGGACAGCGTTTGAAGTTCCTGGGCAACTATCAAATTGGAACGCTAGGCAGTATGTGCAATCGCACAGATACTCCTTGATTAGCACATCTTTTTCTTTTTTGAAGACAAAAAGGTGTTGCTTCATGCAGTCTTTGATAGGGAGTGCGTCTTCCTTACCATCTGTGAAACGTTTTAGGGCGACATCATCCGCAGAAATGTGAACGTACTTGAAATCGGGTTTTTTGGCAGAAAGATAATCAGTAATACTTTCACTATTCAAGAAAAAAATATCCTTTGTGATAATGTCATGTCGTAGCATATTCTTAGCACCAAAGCTGGACATAGCATCAATCGTTCCTTTCCCGTGGCCTGCTGCTCCGTAAGTACGAATGATACGCAAGTTGAACTCCTCCGCCAAATTTTGGTACGACTGAAAGGCAAAGCGATTCTTATATTGAGAAGGGGCATTGTCACTCTGAATCCAGAGATCTTGGTTTCTGATACCATTTCTTTCAATAAGATCTCGAAGCACGAAATCAACAAACGTAGGGTCGTGTTTAGTATCATCACTAAGGTGGTAGTTATAGTGGAACGGTGAAGGTTCAACGATCGAGCAATGCAAAGTAAATTGCTTTCCGGAAAAATGAGCGGATTGAGCTTCATCTTTGGGTCGGAGGTTCAAATTTTGGGAAAAGTCCAATTCTATGAATGCCCCTTCGTAGTTCTCTTTATTGAATGGTAATATCGATGTTGATGCTAGGCTAGGCGTTTGGATGGCTGACGCGTCCAGAACCATGCTGACGGGCTCCTCAGTGTCTGAAAACGTCATGTGTGATTCATCATTGACATGGGCATCATCATGTACGTTTTTAACATGACGATCACGATTGCTTTTCTTGGTAAATTGTTTATTGCAAATATGACATATCTTGTTGTCAGCATTATCTTTTTTGTTCTTGTTTACAATATAGCAAGTTTTCAAATGTTTTTGAATGTTATGTTTGTATCTGGAGGTTGTGTTGCATCCGATGGAAGGGCAATAGAAGACTTCATTTTTGGCATCGTATGGAACTTCATATGAGATTTTGGAATCTTGTTGATAATGTTTTTTAACTTTTTCATGTTTGTTACGATTGAATTTTGTTGAAAAATCTTTCTTGCAATCAGGTCCTCGACAAACAAAACGCATTTTGATTAACCAAATTAATCCAATTCTGCTCCCGCTCTGTTCAAACTTTTTAGCACAATAATTTAAAAATCGTAAACAAAACATTCGAACTGTTTCGAACGGCATTCGAATTTCTTCTTTGGAATGATTTTGAAAGCAATGGAGGAATTTTCTTCATTCATTTGAGATGGCACTGGTGGAATTTATTTAGGGTGACACTTGGAATTTAACCATTATGAGGTGCTCTATTTGTACGTATATAAGGAATGAAAAGTTGAATTGTTAAAATATTGAGTTGAAGTTTCCCAGTTTCCCCAGGCAAGATAAATTTCATATTCCAATGTCAACTGCCAAATTAGATTATTTTGGTATTTTATGGAATAAACAATCTTAACATGCTCCTAATTTCAAACGTTTTCCATGAAAGGTTTCCGAATCATATTAAGAAACAGGTGTGTAAAAAGGAGCACTTTTGACTGAAATTTAGAGCCTGTGACAAGAGAAATAACGGGAGTTGGGCAGAAAGGCACTTTACGTTGAAGTATTTTTAATTTTTTTTTGCGTAAGAACTAAATGGAATATATCGTTCTTAATAAGCTCTCTATTACATGTAGCGCTTTATCAAGTAATTATTTAACCTTCCTTTCTAGAGGATTTGATGAAATCATTCGAAAATAGTGAGTCATTTTGGATGAATGATTCCATTCGTAATACACATAATTTCTTGTAAATTTGGAATATCTCATTCCAGAGAGCTCCAAGTCGATTTATTTTTAACTCTAATGATAAAGCATGCTTTTTTCTAGATCAGGGATCGATTAAGTATCCTTTAGAAAAAGATAAGTCAAGAATGTAACGTTTTTAATTTAACTCATTAAATATTAGTGTCGAGAAAAGAGGCTGTGCGAAAAATGAAATGTGGAATCCTAACATGCTCCATTTTCAACAAAACGTTCAAAATCAAAAACTAGGGGTGTTTGAGATTGAACGATTGTTTTCTTGAAATCAATTCATCAAGAAAAACCGAACTAAATTTGGATTAAAGCTGGAGATTTTTCAACCGAAAAAATGGAATAACTCTTCCAGAATAGCTCCAAATGGAATAATTCTTCCTTTCATCGGTAGAGAACGCCGACGGGATTTCGCCTGCAAAATTTTAGCCCAAAAGCTTAAAAACTCCAAAGGTTATTAATGATGGAATATTTCTTCCATCTGTCTGATGGAATAAATTTATGATTAACTGCTCCAAAGTTTGAAGAGTCATTACTTTTAGCTGGAAAAAGTTGTAGAGCTCATTTAAAAAGGGATGGAATCTTCAATCTTTTCTCTTCCTAATACAGCCAATAGATTTTGAAAAAAATCCTAACTTGCTGTCTAAAATTTAGATTCAAAAAAGTTTCCAAATTTTCACGTTTTTAGCCAAAGTGTAAAAAACACTAACTTAGACACTGTCTAGCTGTTTTTCAATCAACACGCATATGCTCGGAACTTGGCGTCCTTTGAAGATACCTTAATAGTTGTAAATGCATTCGGACTGTTTCATCATCAAAATTTACTTGACTGATAAGAGTGATGATAGCAAATGTTAAGACTGGAAAAGGTAAGAGTAATTTTTTTTTTATAATTCACTATGTGAAGAAAAGGAATGAAGTGAATCGCTTTTAATTTGTCTCAGTCATATTCACGAATTCGTTCGATCTGTGATTATTATTGTGAAAGAGACAGGTTTTCCTTCCCTTGTTAGTTTTGTGATTAATTTGGTTGTTTAGGTCATGTCTACATTCTATCTGGGCTACCAATGTTTGAATTGTCACGATCGAAAGATTTTACATGAACTCACTCCAGCATATGTACAAGATATTAAGAATTTGGTTTTAATTTGCTTGTATTTTTTCTCGCATTTCAGAAGTTACAATTTGCCGGTGCACCAATGCAGTTATACGTACAAAACAAAGATTGTTCATTCGAAGTAACGATTTTCTTAACATCGCATTACGTTAATTCATCGGAATTAGAAAGTGACACCACTGATGTACTCAATTAGTCGCTTAACCTCGATTAAACGTTGCAAGATAGCACGTTAAATTCACACCGCTGCGAAGCATCAAACACGATGTATAAATCTAATATACGCTTTCTACAAACTATTGTTATCTGTGATAATTCCATGAAGAAAATCAAAGTTGCTTTGTTTACCAGGGTTGAAATAAATAATAGACTGAAAGGACTCATTCCATAACTTATAAATTAATTTACTTTGTTATTGTGGAGGAAGATGACATTTTTCCGTATAGATTGTATACATCATAGAAATATATATTTTGCGAAAATAAATTTATTTTCCAAGACGACCTGTAAATTTGTTGATGATGTTGTTTGGTCGTCTTTTTCAACGTGCGCTGTGTAACATTGACTTAGTTATGCAGTCATGACACGTCCTGAAGTCTTCAAGCCATACGGCTTCTTGTTTATTATTATATTATACTATGTTATTTAGGAAGATCGTATGCTAACATTGCTTAGACATTTTTCATATTACTTTTGTGTTGTTTTAGTGAAATGAACGATAAGGATTTTGAAGCACAGCTTGAAATCTGAAATTTTGCCAACCATACATTTTATTTTTGTATATGTTTTAACTCCAAATCTTTCATTCAATTAATTTTATTCAATGCACTGATTATTGGCGGATTTTGCCTTTAAAATATTTAAATTGGATTTCTGTGTGTGTAAGAAAGCCATATTTACAAATTGTCGTTCTTCGTGTTTTTCTTCCTTAACTACCGTAAAGCGGGGTGACTTAAAACACCCGGGGTGACTTGAAACACCCGGGGTGACTTGAAACACCCGGGGTGACTTGAAACAGCGTCAAAAAAACGTTATTTCTCATGAAATAATGAATGAATTTTTTTCCGATTCCGTTCGGAGACTATGTAGCGCAACAATCGATAGAAAAATTTCATTAATCAAGGAAGTTCTTCGGAAGCTGAAGATGAACATAGCGCCGAAAATCAGCTCCCCTGTAAAATAGCACGTCACGGCGATACAGCATATCGCCAAATATAATTTTTTTTACATTTGTAAAATAGAAAGGTCAAAGGGAGTAATTCCAGAATGTTATCAAAAAATATTTAAAATTGAAAGAAATATATGCCATTAAAATGTTTCGTTTTTTGTCACTCGATACACTTCGTCTCTTTGATTATTGCATAAATATTCTTATCAATTATGATGCAATCGAATCATTG
The DNA here is from genome assembly GCA_027922465.2 of Turritopsis dohrnii. Lineage (NCBI taxonomy): Eukaryota > Metazoa > Cnidaria > Hydrozoa > Anthoathecata > Oceaniidae > Turritopsis > Turritopsis dohrnii. The sequence continues at coordinate 827,122 of BQMF02000151.1, read as the reverse complement.
ATGTGTGATAAAGTTCAGCCGATGGAGTTTCAAAGGTGGTATAAGTCATTTGGTAATTATTATAAGTTCCATTAATAGAAAGGGTCAATAATCTAAGAATTGAACCTCAATAGACTCGTTTTACTAAGTACCATAACTGAATACTAATCAGAATTCTGAACAAATCGGTGCTGCAATTATATCCTACGTTCAAGGCTATGGGCACATCAAACTTATTGTGAAATTGGCGATAGACGGGCTGCATGTTGTTACTTTTACAATTTCATACTTAACCTCGTTACCAGGGCTTCTTCTTGCCTTTTTGATATATGGACGCCGTTTTATACTCCATATACATGTGCAATGGCGCAATAAATTCGCGTAATCCGGATGAAATGATGAAGCGCTTGTGTGGAAAAAACAAAGACAATGGATCAATTTCTAAGTGACATCTCTATCGAAATGGTAAAGGAAGTATATCCTAAACTAAGAGAAGTTGGATACTCAGAAACAGGAATTTTATTATATGTATTCAATTTACAAGTTTTAAGTAAGTACAGTCGCGTAAACTAGCTATAAATTCAAATTCATCTTGCCTGCTTTCGATATTTTTTCTGAAACAATTACGTTATCACACGCTTAATGATTTTAATGGCTTCTTCAGATAACTTATTTTCTACAATGTTTTACCATTCTAAAATTTTGAGTTTTCAAAATTTACTAACACTCTCCATCACTTAATAAAAATGAAACTGGCAATAACAAATTATTTTAATTTATGTTTTATACGCAAGTAATCGTAGATCACACGTTTTCTGTTTTGGCGCTTTATAAACAACATTTTTGTGCAAACAGCACTGTTTCAAGTCACCCCCGCACGATAAATTTCAGTAGGTGTACTTTGTTAAGCAATAACTTGCGATAGTATGCATCAATTAGTTTGAACACTTCGTTATCTGAAAGACAAAAGATGAACGGACCTTTTTTCAAAATGTCATAGTAATTACTTTCTTAGATTAAAAGTTATGAGCAAATCTTTTCAAAAAACGGTGAAGTTTGTTTCAAGTCACCCCGTTTTGCGGTATCCTCCAAACCTAGTGTGATCATGATCAATAAAACGTTTCCATATTTTTCCTTGTTTTTTTATGTAAACTTTGGCTATTCTTAATTTATAAGGTAAAAACATTGTGACCAAACAATTTGATATCAGGCATAAACCAACAATGTAATTTTATTGAATCATATATTTCGAAACACTAGGTTCCATCATCAGATTCTTTCTAAAATTAAAATAAAAACAGTTTAAAAACAGTATAAACATTATGTACAAAGGTTAAAAGCTAACTTCGTTATCAACATCTATCTACAACCTAATTACTAATTCGTGTTGTTTATATTCGTCTCTCGTGTTGATTGACGGTTTTAACTCCCTGATGTGTAATGCTTCCAAAATCATTAAATGGCTCATTGACCTCGATGATGACGCTAAGATCGTTACGTCATCGAAAAAGGGGTTGTTGTTACATCTCTTCATATGACGTGCTACCGGTTTTGACGCGTTCAAATGTTCCTTAAAACGGGTGATAAGATGTCGGCTCGTTTGTCCAACATAACACGACTCACATCGCGAACAATTGAATTTGTATACCACTCGACTTTTAAGGTCCTTTTCTACTTGCGTTTTCAATGATGGTAACAGATTTCTAACTTTTTTCATTGTAAAAACAACTTTGCATGGTGTAGTTATTTTCTTCAGGGATGGTGCATCGAATTGTACGAGCCTGTAGCACATGGAAAGGAGTCCACGAAAGTCTAGAGAAAGCAAAGGGAATTCTTGAAAACAACCAATATCCACCACGCTTGTACAACCCAATCATTAAAAGTTGTTTGACATCCATTTTGGGCAAACAAGACAAAGAATCGGATCCGGATGAGGAAAAGAAAGAAGTCAAACTACTATTCATTCAGTACCGTGGCCGACTTTCTGACAAGTTTGAACATTCGTTGAAGAAAATAACTGCACCATGCAAAGCTGTTTTTACAATGAAAAAAGTTAGAAATCTGTTACCATCATTGAAAACGCAAGTAGAAAAGGACCTTAAAAGTCGAGTGGTATACAAATTCAATTGTTCGCGATGTGAGTCGTGTTATGTTGGACAAACGAGCCGACATCTTATCACCCGTTTTAAGGAACATTTGAACGCGTCAAAACCGGTAGCACGTCATATGAAGAGATGTAACAACAACCCCACTTTCGATGACGTAACGATCTTAGCGTCATCATCGAGGTCAATGAGCCATTTAATGATTTTGGAAGCATTATACATCAGGGATTTAAAACCGTCAATCAACACGAGAGACGAATATAAACAACACGAATTAGTAATTAGGTTGTAGATAGATGTTGATAACGAAGTTAGCTTTTAACCTTTGTACATAATGTTTATACTGTTTTTAAACTGTTTTTATTTTAATTTTAGAAAGAATCTGATGATGGAACCTAGTGTTTCGAAATATATGATTCAATAAAATTACATTGTTGGTTTATGCCTGATATCAAATTGTTTGGTCACAATGTTTTTACCTTATAACTTACTTCATATGGAATTACAACGAAATGGCTGTTGGAAGATTTTCCTTGGATATCGCAAGATATTACGTAAAGTTGAAGATCACAGTCTTCCTATTGTCTTTCTTGAGAACTGTTTGAAAGCAAGTATAATTCCTCGTTTTCTGAAATTTCGCATTTCTAACAACGGCTGTTTTGATGATCGATCGGTTCATGATTTTCAGTTACGTTTACTGAAGAAAGAACTCATAAAAGCTAGAGACGATCACAAAAACGCAATGCAGAAATTGTCGCAGATTCGAGAGGATTTTAAACCGAAAATACCACCAAAACTTACTCCATCGATCATTTTACATACAAGATATGATCTTCGTCTACTTCGTCGGAAGCAAACTTTAAAACTAAATGAAAAACTACTTAATTTGTCGAAAGAACAGGAGGCCCCTTTATTCAACGTCAAAAACACTGTGATGTGTTGTGATCTCGATAAAGTACCACCAAAATTCGTAATGGAAACTTTGGCTCTTGGTCCAAAAAATCCGATACTTGATAAGTTCGACCCTAAAGATGTGTTATCCGAGTTAGATAGTTTTCTCCACTTCTGCAAAGACAAGGAGATAAATGATGAAATGGTCACTGACATCAACATTAAGACACTTAACTACATAAAGAAGTGCAAAAAACAAAGGAAGCCTCGCAACTTAGAATTAACAAGAAAATACCTCACTGAAAACAAATTACTCGCTGTACCTTTTGATAAAGGATTTGGAATATGTATAATGACAGTGGACAATTATAATAGAAAGTTAGATGAGATTATTCATCTTCCCCAATTTCAGAAAGTTCTCCCTAAAAGGAAGAATGAGAAACATCCGGTGTTGAAGGAGGAGCAAAGAATCGTGGACACCCTGAAAAAACTGAGGGATCATAACCAGATAACTGAGACATTATATGAGAAGCTGAAACCAATTGGGAGTCAACCTCCGAGATTATACGGCTTAGCCAAAGTTCACAAAAAGAACATTCCAGTCAGACCTGTTTTGTTCATGCCAGGCTCTGCTTATTATAAGATTGCTGCCCAAGTGGCTGAATGGCTCTCAGTGGTGGATGAATGCAGAATTAACTCTTCTACGAAACTGATATCGGACACTTTGAATGACATTCACATGGCTGATGATGAAGAAATCGTGAGTTTTGACGTAACATCGCTATATACAAACGTGCCTGTGATGGAAGCGATTACAGAATGTACAAACCTGCTGTTTTCAGGGTAATACAAAAAGCCACCTGTTTCAAAATCAACATTTAAGGAGCTGTTATCGATATGTAGTTGCAATGTCATGATGTTAACGAGCGATGGGTTATATAAACAAGTTAATGGTCTGGCAATGGGCAGTCCACCTGCTCCAATGTTAGCAAATGGTTGGATGAGCAAATATGATGAAACGATTCAAGGTCGAGCATCGTTATACTCAAGATACATGGATGATATTCTACGTAACATAAAACGAGCCGAAAAAGAGAGAAAACTACATGAAATCAACAACCTACACCCTTCCTTGAAGTTCACCATCGAACATGAAACCAACGGTTGCCTTCCTTTCTTGGATATGCTAATTCGAAATGACAACGGTAAATTGTCTTCTACCTGGTATACAAAACCAACAGACACGGGTCTAACTATGAACTTCCATGCATTGGCGCCGGAACGGTACAAGCGGTCAGTGGTCTCAGGGATGGTGCATCGAATTGTACGAGCCTGTAGCACATGGAAAGGAGTCCACGAAAGTCTAGAGAAAGCAAAGGGAATTCTTGAAAACAACCAATATCCACCACGCTTCTACAACCCAATCATTAAAAATTGTTTGACATCCATTTTGGGCAAACAAGACAAAGAATCGGATCCGGATGAGGAAAAGAAAGAAGTCAAACTACTATTCATTCAGTACCGTGGCCGACTTTCTGACAAGTTTGAACATTCGTTGAAGAAAATAACTGCACCATGCAAAGTTGTTTTTACAATGAAAAAAGTTAAAAATCTGTTACCATCATTGAAAACACAAGTAGAAAAGGACCTTAAAAGTCGAGTGGTATACAAATTCAATTGTTCGCGATGTGAGTCGTGTTATGTTGGACAAACGAGCCGACATCTTATCACCCATTTTAAGGAACATTTGAATGCGTCAAAACCGGTAGCACGTCATATGAAGAGATGTAACAACAACCCCACTTTCGATGACGTAACGATCTTAGCGCCATCATCGAGGTCAATGAGCCATTTAATGATTTTGGAAGCATTATACATCAGGGAGTTAAAATCGTCAATCAACACGAGAGACGAATATAAACAACACGAATTAGTAATTAGGTTGTAGATAGATGTTGATAACGAAGTTAGCTTTTAACCTTTGTACAGTGTGTCTCAAAATGTTAGCTTCAGTAACTTTATTCTCAATTTTCTAAAAAATGAATAATGGTATAATAATGAAATATATACCATTAGAAAGCTGAGTTTCTTGGCTTTCTATTGATGTGGTACCCATTAACTGGTTTTTTATATTTAGCTTATAATCCAAGAAAAAAACAAGTGTTTTAATCTAAAAATTCTTAACGATCAATTAACACCCCGTTTAATGAGCAAAATATTCATTGTTGTTTATAATTATGGTATTGATTTTTTACAAACCGTTTGAGAATTCTCAAAAATTGTTACCAAAAATAAAAAAAATGTTAACATAACATTGAAAGGTAGTTATTTTTTTAAACGTTTTTATTGTAATGATAATTTTTCACTTGTGTTATAACTTTTGTTGTTTAATATTTTTATTGTTAACTGAGTTTTAATTGATCGTTAAGAATTTTTAGATTAAAACACTTGTTTTTTTCTTAGATTATAAGCTAAATATAAAAAACCAGTTAATGGGTACCACATCAATAGAAAGCCAAGAAACTCAGCTTTCTAATGGTATATATTTCATTATTATACCATTATTCATTTTTTAGAAAATTGAGAATAAAGTTACTGAAGCTAACATTTTGAGACACACTGTACATAATGTTTATACTGTTTTTAAACTGTTTTTATTGGCTATTTTTAGTTTTGAATCAAAGTTTGAAACAGAGATTTCTGATAGATTTTTTTAAAAGGTTTTTTTTTCTTTTGGCTCTTACAGAATCTTATTTTGATTATAAAATACGTATTTGATTATAAAATACGTATCCATGGTTTCAATTCTAACATTTCTTTTGTTTGTAGCAAATACTTTCTGATATTACTTGTTAAGCCTCATTTACACTTTTTCAAAGGTATATTAGCATCAGTGTGACTTAGGCTTAAGAGATAACAAAAAGTAACAAAGTTTTGAGCAGATTTTCATCTGTTTAAGTTTAGATCTATTTGGTTTGGTTTGGTCTTGTAATTCGAAAAGTTATCGTAAAGAAAGTTTAACTCAATTCTAATGTAAGTGAAAAACCGTGAAGACCATCTGTCAATGAGTTTTCAAATCTGATATCCCATTTCAAAATGATCATGCTCACAATTCTTCTTGTTTTTATTGTGTTTATACAATGCTATCAAAAGTTAAAATGTAGAGATAGGAAAGTGCGGATGTTGGCCCAAAATCATATGATTTCGGGGATTTCCCTACTATAGCTAATATTATCATCATATAAGATCTTTGTTTTCATAACGCGATACGAGTTATGAAACGTGTTATTTTGATTACATAACAAAATTCTCAAATAACAGTTTCTATTATTATAACCACAAATTACTCATAAATGTAAACAATTAAATATCTCATAAAAATGTAGTAAAAAGCAGTTTGTAGAAGTTTCATTTTTATAACATAAATAAGCTAATAATACATATGACATACAGATCAGAGTAGTCTAGTGGATAAGAACGCTAACTTGTAACAACAAGGTCGTGTGTTCGAACCCCACTCGGTCTCTCATGTCCTGGTTGAAAAACTTGCATGAGTGCGCACTTCCCCGCAGTTGCGTTGGATATATCGCGGTTTGGGTAGACTTCGGTCTGGGTGATTAATCACTGTCAGGTTTCACTGGTCCACAGAGACATTCAGGTTACCGTCAAATCGATCGAAATTCAACATAAACGTCAGGGCTTGAAGGTGTTAGCATGAACCTAAACTACTATGACATGTGGCTGTCGGGATATAAACGCCAGGGCTTGAAGGTGTTAGCATGAACCTAAACTACTATGACATGTGGCTGTCGGGATATAAACGCCAGGGCTTGAAGGTGTTAGGATGAAGCTAAACTACTATCACATGTGGCTGTCGGTACAAAAACCTAAGGGTTCTCTAAAATAGAGTTTTGTTTTCAATAATAATAATAATACCATATACTAAACATCGTGGTAATCGCTAAAACCAAAGCTATTTTCTCTTCTTCATGAGATGGGAGTGAATCTGTTTGACTCACTACTCTTTTGTGAACTTCTTTTTGAGAGCTAGTCACTTTGGGTAAAATATGATGCTCTTGCATAACATTAATCATTTTGTTTCTTCCGAGGCTCAAGTTGTCATTAGATATGAGAATTTTATTATTATAACCAGACACTCCCGACTTGATGTTTAGATTCATGTCACTAGGTAACATGTAAATACCTTGTCCAACTGAATAATCAACTTTGCTTGAAGCGTAATTTAAAGTATCTTGATAACGTTTAATGTCATCTTGAATATCAACTCTGCGGTTAACAATATCTTCAAAGTTGTTCATAAAAACTCTTTGAGCTGTCAAAGAGCTTGAATTATTACCTAAAATAGAAGAACGAGCTGAGGCTTGCGAACTAAGAAGAAGATAAGCATATGCTCTAACACTCTCTGAAATTTTTACAAGACCTGTTTTTGTAAAGCCTTTAGATTTTTCTATAATCCATCGTGTCATGGAGTCGTCTGTGAAATAACTCAGACCTGGCGTTGGATAGTCTCTACGTCTTTTTTGATACGAGCTATAAAAATATTGCCCTTTATATTTTTTAGGATCAGAATCGACACCATATTCACTACAGATTTTTAAAAACTCTTCTTTGTTATAAGGATTATCGTATTGGTTGAAACTATCTTCAAAAGGTAGAGGTGTCTGCAGACGCTTAATGATTCGTCTAATGTGATAATAGACGTGAAAACGATATACTGCTCTAATCATAGGAGTAGAGCGACCTTCTTTCAGGTGTTCAGAACTGACCCCACAAGCACTTGAAGCACACCAAGTGACAAAATTGAGTTGGGTTTGCCATAATTTAAATGGTTGTTCCTGCCAAATTTTCATACGTTGATCATTTTCATCCATTTCGTAATTAGTAAATATATTTGGAAAAGTTGCGGGGAAAGAACCGCTCTCAGAGACGATAATTGTTTGTTTGTATAAATCTTTAGCATTCAATATCTGAAGGTATTGCCCTCCATTTGGTTTATAAAGCGCGTTGGGAACATATTTAAAAATATTCTCCATTATTATTTAATAATATTATCTTCTATTTAATACAAGAAAATGTATATCACAGCAAATCTCGTAAGGGGTGAGAAGACCATATATCTACCTTACCCCATTCGAAATATGGACGGTTCGAAAGAGATCGCATTATGTGAGATATTTGGAGACACCTTCACCTATCAAATCACAACACCGATAACATTGAAAACGTCTGACGATGGGAAAGTTGAAAAGTCGATACCAAAACGAAAATTCACTGGCAGAGAATTGAACGCGTTTTTAGCAGGCACCTTTTTAGAAGGTGATATAGAACTTAAACCATTAGGCAAATACTCTCAAATAATCAGAACAAATACGCTAGCTAAAATAACCAAAATGAATTTACATCTCTCTGAACTCGACAACACTCAAAATCTTGAGGATGGAAATCTAAGTGATATTCTACTAACTATTCCCATCGATAAATATAGTGACTTTACACATACTGAGCCTAAAAATCCCCATTACAAAAAACTAAAAAACGGTGTATTCCAGTCTCTCACATTGAGACTGACAGATCAGCATGGTGGTATACTAAAAGAAGATCTGGGTACAACCGTTGTTTTGTACATCCGCTAAACCGAGATAAAAAGTAAAAATTAATTATATATATCATAATTAATAATGGAGTATGGAAAGAGGTTAAATCCAGAACGTTCACTTAGAACTGCCCGCGGTGTAAAAGGCTCTCGTCAAAAAGTAATTGTCACACACAATCCGAGTGAGATCGATCAAAATCAGCTATTATTGGTTAGATTTCCAAATTTAGGAAGTGATGATGTCATTATTCCAGGAACAGCTAATCTAAGTTTTGATATTGAACTCGAATCGAAAGCTGACTCAAAAAGAACATTGGTCAGTAACATTGGAAGAGCTATCGTTAAGAAGTTGGCTGTCAAGTTCGAAGGTAACGAGATATTGAGCATCGATGACTTTGATCTTTTTGGGTGTTACAGAGATTTATGGTTAACCAAGTTTGAAAAGAGAAACGCGATAAGACAGGGTATCATCATCGACGATGGGTGTACAGAGAATTGTATGAAATTGAGGATTGATGCTTCTGATAAAGACACCACTGATGCAGAAGACAAAGCCATTGCTGACACCTATAAAAACAAGTTTGTCATTCCACTCGACTTTGAGATGCTAGATAGTACTATCCCATATTATCAAGCGGGTTTAGGGAATAGGTTATGCTACGAGATCACATTTAACGACTATAACCGAGTTATCTATTCTGACCCTCCAGATACTGCCGCAGGTCAAAAACGTAACCCAGATGGTAAATACAAAATATCCAACATCTCACTTGAATATGAGCTTGTGACACAACCCACGTTGGCTAGACAAATCGCTTCTGAATATCAAAACATGGCTTTGCTCTATGATAGGGTTTTGCGGCACAGACAAATTAGAGTAAACAAGTCAGACACAACGTGGAATTGGTCATTCAACACACCAGCCAAATCTTTGAAGGGTATTTTAGCTCTATTTGAAGAAGAAAAATCCTACAAACGAGAAACCTGTAAATTCTACAATCCAAAGATCAAAAAGGTATCTGTCATCGTCGAGGGCAAGCCTAACCAACTTTTTGCTCAAGGGATGCAGCCGTTTGAACAATACAATGAGATTTGCAAGTATTTTGCTGAAGGAAAACCAAAAGATAATAGCGTCGGTGAAAACCGAAAGCGCTTAGGATTACATGATGTAAAAGTCTCTGATTACTTAACAAACAAGTATGCTCTATGGTTAGATTTCAGAACAATTGATGAGAATGCCTTGCATGGGACCGGTCGAAGGATTGAAAATGCGAGTGAAGGCATCACTTTACAGATTGAAAAGACCGCTGAAACTGCAGGAAACTTAAACGCATATATATATCTAATAATGGACGCTCAATTAAATATTCAAAACGGTCAATTTATGTCTGCATTATATTAGTAAAATGGATACACTTTACATGAAAGAACCTCACACGGCATTATTCGTCGGACCAACATCGTGCGGCAAAACGGATCGTGTTGTAAAATTATTAGAAAATCAATACTATGATCACTTTGATTTCATCGTGATTATATGTCCCACCTTGAGGTGGAATCAGACTTACAGAGATCGGAAGTGGTTCTGGAATGACAGCTATGTGATTTTAATTGAGCCGGAAGGATCTTTGTATGAATGGATTAAGAAAATGGACTTTTTCTGTGCTGGATACAAAACCTTATTTCTGATTGATGATATAATCGCTGATGAAAAATTGGACAAAAAGAGACAGCCTTTGCTCGAGTTGGCAATTAGCGGTAGACATCGAAATCATTCGCTATGGTTACTTACACAATCATACACAGCTATACCTAAAAATTTACGACGGCAAGCTAAAATGTTATATGTGTGGTATCCAAAAGATAGAAACGATCTAGCCACCATTCATGAAGAGAACGATGTCATTGAGACGCAAGAAGAATTGAAAAATGTCAAGGAAAAACTGAAAGAAGGGAAACACGCGTGCCTAGTCATGAGAATGGAACATCCGAGAACGCACGTGATTTGTTAAACAGGTTGACGTTATTTGTTACATGACTCTTGTAACAAAAAATATAAGACTCCTATAAGACTACTGTAAGACTCCTATAAGAGAATAATTTACGTTTCAATACAGGTTCTAGAATTTTACCAATATGTTTAATCCTCGATTCAAAGCGTACTCTGTCAACAGCAGCCTCTATCCAGTTACTTCTACGAGATTCACAAGCATAGATATAATGGACCATTACTTTATCATTAAAAGTAACCCTTTTTGTATCTTGATGGGAAAATATAATATCATCATCTGAGGATTCATCATCAGACATAATTGTTTAAGTAAACAATGTTTATTTATTTAACAATGTTAGAATATATTATTAAACATCATCATCCTCTTATAATTATTTTGTCTTACAAAATTATAAGAGGACAGCAAACTCTTATACAACAAATTTCAACAAAATTATAAGAGGACAGCAAACTCTTATACAACAAATTTCAACAAAATTATAAGAGGACAGCAAACTCTTATACAACAAATTTCAACAAAATTATAAGAGGACAGCAAACTCTTATACAACAAATTTCAACAAAATTATAAGAGAGTATAAGAAAATTATAACAAACACAACAAAATGATAGAATATGTCAACTTCGTGTTATTAAGCATACTGCTGATCTCGCTATTTTACTTTTATTTTGTGTTAAAAAAATACCTCTCTCTAATAAAAATGGTGGAAACAGCGATCGATAATTTAATCAACCAGAGTTATGATGTTCCGGGTGAATTTCCACCTTCAGATGGTAAAAGACAAAAATTACTCGAGTGTGTCTTAACTGGAAATAGCAAGCTATACTTAGGGAAAATGTACACGGAAGAGCAAATTAACAAACTCAAAGATGAAGAGGTAGAAAAACTTTTTAGTATCTACGAGGCTAAACTATCAGGTCAAATGGTAAAATCCTTGGGGAAATCACTGATACGTATTTATTCCATGGGGGCTTGTGCAACGTTAGGAATAAACAATCAAGATGCGTTGAGCAATGACCTGGAAAATGACCCCTTCTTAAACTCTGCCCTTCAAAGATTTACATGTGACTTATATTATAAATTCGGCTCATTATTAGCACCACTCAGTGTTGGACTTATTACCGGGAGGCATTATATCAATGAAAGGAATTTAAATAAATCCGATGATAATATAAATACAGTAGATAATAAAAATGTCAGAAGAACAGACTCCCATTCAAGTGACAACGAAGAACCCAAAAAAGGTTGAAGCGGGTAAGAAGTTGGCGGAATACAACCGTAAAAAACGAGAACAATTAAAACAAGTGTCACCTCAAAAAGAAATGGAGAAGCCTGAGGCCTCTCTCACCAAACCAAATGAACAACCCATGAACTACACCTATGGTGTAGGTGGAATAATAGCTCTCGGTTTAGTTGGTGGATTTGCTTATTTTGTGTATAAAAAGAGAGAGCAAATATTACCCCGTGGGTCACCATCCACCCCCCTTCCACAAAAATCTAAAATACCAGTGAAAATCAATAAACATGAAATGGAATAAAAAGAAAAAAATGTATATATAACAAACATGGACAAGAAAAGTATTGTCAACGATTTATATCACGCATCAGTCGTCTGCGTTTTCGCTATCGGCTACTCTATGCTAGGAAAAAAGGTGTTAAAAATGACACCTCCCTCTATTCAAAAGTTCGACTTGGAAGATACGGGAAAACTAGTTGCCATTATCGCCGCTAGTGAAGTGACAAAGGACTACTTAATCAAACAAAAGATTTTGCCTGAAAATATCAATATCTAAATATGGCTTCTATCGCAATGATGTTGGGTGGAGCTTTGGCTAACGCTTTGGCTTTCACAGGATCAAGCTATCTGTTTTCAAGTTTATCCAAAGACAGAATCGATAGGGAAAGAAAACGTCATGATCTGGCCATAGAAAAATTACAAAAAGCACAGATTGAATGGCAGCAAAAACGACAGGAAAGGATCGATTTTATCAATAAGCAGCTCATGCTCGAAAAGAAGGCTGATTCAAAATTTGTAGAACTAAATGATGCAATGAGAGAGTACAATAGAGTATTTAGTAATCATCTTGAACCGCTACCACGAGAGCCTGTATTGAGCGACTTTTATACACCGAGTCATGATCAACATGAAAGAGAATTGGCTTTTATAGCTCTGAGTATGCTCGGTATTGGTGGAATTGTATGGTATTTTGAAAGATAAAATGTATATTCAATTTGAGTACAAAAATTATGTTACATGTATCGTGTAACATATATACACACTCAGATGGTTACCGTCTAGTCACGAGGTACGTATAGATCATCCATCCAACCCCTACAATCAGAGCCCATAAATTTTGACTCAACCAACCTACAATTTCTTTTGCTCTAGTGAGTATCCACGATACGATAGACCCAATTATTCCCGGTAAAGCCTCTGCCGCTTTAGACGCCAATCTACCTAGAAGTGATGCTAACGCTTTGAGTTTATTTTTTATCCATCCCTTCGCATCGTCCTTTTTATCACCACCTTTGTCAGGATTTTGTGAAGAGCTTCCAGCTGCTGATCCTCCCGGTAACAAAGCTTCCACAAGGACACCGATAGCCATACCAAACGCTGTCAGAATGCTAACGATTGTTATACCTTGTTCGCGGAATAGTGTTCGTATCCTTTCACCTAATGTGGTATCTTTGTCGAGGACTTTAGCAATGGTTTCTTTGATGCTCGTAACTTGACTGTTTAATTTACCTTTGAGAATATCAATGTTCTCTTTCCTAGCTTTCAACTCTTCACGTAATCCATCCATTCGATCTTCGACCTCTTTTCGTTGTTCGTCCGTGTATGTTGCATCATTTTCCATTTCTTCCAACTTGTTTTTTTCCTTATCGATATGATGTTCTATTCGAACCTTTTTCGCAGCCTCTTCCTGAAGACCTCCTCGTATGTTTCTCAACGCTTTATCCAATCCTAACAGCTCACGTACAGGATATTCAAATAGATCGCCGGTCTGAGTCATTTCATGATCGACCGATTGTTGTCTAAGCGTTGAAATTAAATCTTCCGTACTGTTCACCACATCACCGGACATATCTTCCAACTCTACATCGGTTGCTGTTGTGATTTTAGATGTCGAAGGAAGGTCTTCTGCTATTTTATTAAGCACAGCTGCCTGTCTGGCTGAAAATTTGCTCTTAGGTATATCATACCCTAAACTACGTAACCTGTTCTTACCCAATATGTCAGCTATAGTACCGGTAGCCCTTAGTCTTCCATTGTTTGTCAATGGTTTGCTACTGTCTTTGTAGTATAATTCACCATCTCTAATTTCAAACAGATCGGTATATAACGTCTCAGGTTTTGGCTGGAATTTTTCGGATAATCTATCATACAGCCCTTCAACTAGTTCTTTCAAAACTCTAGTATGCAGACTGTGACCACCGAATGATGTTTCTCGTTCACCTGATGTATGTATCTGTGCACCCGTACGGTCACCGGTCGGTATGAGAGGAAACGTCTCATCGGTTGTTTCATCTGTCGTCATACCTTGTTCTCCAAAAGGATCTATGTCAATGTCTGCCATTTTATTTATTTAGAGGATAAATTATTATTAATTATTATATAACATAATCTCTCTCTAAATATGAGTTTTAAAATTTATCCAAAACTACCCACTGCTCCTGAGGATTTGAATGAGCAGGAAAAGTTTAACGCAAGCGTAATAAATTCTGAGTTTGAAGAGTTGATAAAACTTAAGAACAAGTTTAGCATCAAGCTCAAGAGATACAACAAGGCGATAGAACGATCGATGCTACTAAATGCTAGCTCAAGCGCTATAACCATTGGCTCTGGCATCGGTTCAATCGCAACAGGGGCTACTATTATCGGAATACCTATTTCTGCAGGATTAGGTGGTGTAGCCTTAGCTGGCTCTATCTGTACCGGACTTACTACAGCTGTCATCAAAAGATATCAAAAGAAAGTAGAAAAAGTGATAAAATTATATGATATTGTTACATCCTCAATTTCTGTCTTCGAAACAAGTATCTCACAGGCATTGAATGATGGGAGGATCAATTACAAAGAATTCCAGGTTTTGCAGGGAACATATTACAAAGCTTTAGAAGGACTCAGTTCTACAGATAGAAAGATGGAGACTGAAACCCAAAATTAATTTCAAAAAAGTTTGATGAAAGAACTCCAAAACCTGAAAAAATCCATAACCGAAAATGGTTACTAGGATGTGTGGTTATGTGTTCCTCAATTTGAAAAGTGATAAAGTGATAAATGAAACTGATATAAAGAGATATGATCACAAGTATATATAGACAATGGAATTCCCAACAGTTGCAACATTTGAACAAAACATGGAACAAATTACTCCAATCACAAAGTGGAGAGAGCTAACTGAAAACGTGATTTATCATGTTAAATCTGTGGTTGAGATAGACACACCTGCATCTGAATTTGGTTCTGGAAAAGCTATGTATGCAGAGGTCCAAGACAGAACAGGAAATTTATATAAGACATGGTTGCCTGCAAGACTTTGCGTTGAGTTGAAGGATTATGGTTGGAATTCTAGAGAAGCCTTTGTCAGACCGAAGGGGCTCAAACAATCTGAAAAGAATCCTGAAAGACAATTCTTTGATTATGACATTATGTGGCACTAAACCTCGTCGCTAGACGACTCATCTTTACTTGTTTCTAGTAAAGATACTTTGTATGTACTATGTTCACCAACCTTGCACATAATCAGGAGGTAGCTCTGTATCCTCAGGTATCAACATCAGCTCTTCTTTCACAAAAGCTCGTTCAGGTCCATCTTGAAGGTAATATAGTACGCGGTTACCAGGTTGATCTATTACCTCACTCAATCTATATGTCCTCTTTGACCATATTCTATCTGTTGCTCTTTTTCGATGGTCATCGTGCTCTTCACCCGGTTGCAATAGATATCTATACAAACCATCTTGAGGTAGCTGTACTTCAGGTGGATAGCTCTCTCGTTTAGCGAGAGGCACCTCTTTCAATTTGATGGCATCTTTCGGTTTCATACCGATCATCTGAGTCTTTGTATCATTCAATCTACCCACAAGTTTATACAAATATTTGACCCATGTAGATGATACCTTTTCCGAATCATTTAGTTCTTGAGCATCTTGTATTTTGAATAAATTTTCAGCAAGTATCTTGTTCAATGCCTCAACAAAAGCTGTATGGGTATGCTTATATTTTGTAGTTGCTCTTTTAATTTCAACATTATTCTTCTCCAACAGCTTTGTCACATCGGCTTTGAATTCTGAACCGTTATCACATTGAAATACTTTTGGATAGTTTAAGGGTCCAACCTTGTAGATGTCTTCGATCATAGCGGCAACCTCTTTCGCTCTCTTAGTATTCAAAGGTCGGGCTACTTTGTAACGTGAAGCAACATCGATACCGGATAAGATGTACTTGTATTTATTACCATATAGCATATCACTAGGCATATACAATATATCAAATTGATGAATCTCATTCGGTTTAGTTACCTCATAATGTGGACGTTCAACATGTCTCGGTGCTGGTAAATGTACTTGCCACAAAGCTTGTTTTGATAACCATTTCTTAATTACCTTCAGTTTGAAACCAAATCCTCTTAGATTGCGAACGGCCTTTTGTCCTTTCCATAAGTTTTGAGGTTGATAATAAATCTCTTGAAGTTTAGTGTCTGACATTTTTATTTATAAACAACGTTTTATTTTAGCTCATTTTTGTTAAAAAAATGACATTAAAGTGGCTTAAAAGTTTTTATTATCTTTATATAAAGAATAAACATGACTGATAAAACAGAATCAGATTACCAATCAATGACTTATGATATGTTAGTAAAATTATGTGCATCACGAAAAATAAAATATGTTAAGCAAATGAATAAAGCTAAAATGATTGATGTACTTGAAAAGAATGATAAGGATCCATCTTATATTCTCGATCCTGATACGAAACAAGCATTTTATACACGCTATTCAAACTGGATAAATAACAATGAAGAAAAATATCTCAGATATCGAGAGCATAATAATGAGCAGAAAAAGATGGTTCGGAAACAAAAAAAATTGGCTCGTTCAACCTTGTAGAGGCTGTGTTTTTGTTACTTAAAATCGAGTAACAAATGTTAACTATATAGTCTGAAAAATTGGAAATTTCTAAACTACCTTAAAGGAAGCTAATTACATATGTATATCAAATATGACTACTAAAAATACTGTTGTTGAATTAAAAGCTCTTGCGAGAGAACGCGGTTTACATGGCTATTCAAAACTTAGAAAAGCTGAGTTGATTGAATTATTATCAAACCCACCTGTCCGACCTGTTCCACTACCAAGACCTGTTCCACCGCCAAGACCTACTAGGTTTAACCAACCTGTTCCACCACCAAGACCTGTTCCATTTATTCCTACCCAACAAGATATGGATTTGTTTGAGCAACAAGAAATGGGAAAATCTCGACCTGTTGTGAAAAGCAAGTTGAATGAATGGAGAGATTGGTTAATAAATCATGTACCTAAAGCTATTAAGGAGAAAGTGGGTGGCGCTTTCAGAGAGATGAAGAAGAAGATTCTCAATCTCTACAAGAGGAAGAATGATGAAAAAGATGAAAAAGATGAAAAATTGATGAAACCAGAAGCGTTTGTCCCCATTGAAATGGCGTTTGAGGGTTCTTACAAAAGGTTCAAGATAAACTCAGATGGAAAAAAGGACGTTGATTCGTTTCTCAAAAGGGTTCGACCCATTTTAAGTGATCTGATTATGAGAGAACTCAAAAATAAAAAATCAATAAAAATTCAAGCAACTGTGTGGATCAAATGGAGAAAGGAGGATTTATCCAATCCTGAAGCGACAATCTACGTTGATAAGGCGTTCAATAGCAATATGGAAACAATTCACAATGAAAGCGATATATCTGATGTTATTAATAAGATGTTCAATAAGATAATCGAACAGGTTGAAAACCCTGCGTTACCTCAATCCGGTTTTGTTATCGATAAAATTTTAAATATTGATGTGGACTTCCACAAGCTAAAATTAACGAGAGGCAGCTCTTACTTACCTTTACCTGAGAATTTCAGTGGTAAGAAATCAGTGATCAATCCATATAACGAAGACGATGAAGAGTGTTTCAAATGGGCTGTTATCGCAGCTCTCAATCATGATAAGATTAAGAAAAATCCACAAAGGATAATGAATCTCAAGAAACACGTTGATAAATATAATTGGGAGGGTTTATCGTTTCCAATGGCGCTAAATAAAATAGATTTGTTCGAGAGGAGGAACCCTGATATCGCTGTGCATGTTTTAACAAAAGACGAGAAAGAAGGTATCTATATGTGTCGTAAGTCGAAGCATCTTGATTGCAAAGAAACGGTTGTTTTGTTTTTACTATGTGAAGAGGAAAAGAGACATTATATAGCTGTAAAGAACTTGAGCGGTGTCTTGAGCAAGGTCAACTCGAAGCATAAAAATAAAGAACATTATTGCTTGAATTGTCTCAATGGATTCTCAAGTGAGGAAACACGAGATGAACACTTTGAATATTGTAAAAATAATGATGTCGCGAAGATTGAGATGCCAAAGGAGGGTAGCACCGTTAAGTTTCATGACGGTCAGTATCAGCTCAAAGCTCCTTTCATAATGTATGCTGATTTCGAAGCTTTGTCAAAAGAGGTTTGTAAAGAACCGCGTAGCGTTATTGGATCATCCACTAAAAAGGTTGGTATACATATCCCCACAGGGTTCTGTTGTTATAGCAAATTTGCTCATGGTGAAGTTTCAGACCCTCTAACGCTTTATCGAGGTGAAGACTGTGTTTTACGTTTTGTAGATCATGTGGTAGGTGAAGTGAAAAGGCTATACAACATGTTTCCTAAACAGAGAATGCGAGACCTCACATATGAAGAGGAACAGGGATTTATCGATTCTGATAAGTGCCACATATGTATGAAAGAATTTGAAAAAGATAACATTAAGGTTAGGGATCACTGTCATTTTACTGGTAAATTTCGTGGAGCTGCACATCAGTCTTGTAATCTCCGTTACAAAGTGCCTAAATACATCCCGATCGTCTTTCACAATCTAAGCGGATATGATGCTCATCTATTTATCAAAGAACTAGCCAAACAGTATGGAGATGAAGGGATTGCCGTCATCGCTGAAAACAAAGAAAAATATATCTCTTTCTCATTGGATGTTAAGGTTGGTGAATACATTGATAAAAATGGGGTGACTAGGGTTCAAAAGATACAGTTGAGATTCATCGATAGTGTGCGTTTCATGGCTAGTAGTCTGGATAACTTGGTAAACAATCTATCCGACGATCAGTGTAAAAACCTTCGAAAATTCTTCAAGGGTGATAAGCAATTCAAACTATTGAGAAGAAAAGGAGTTTATCCTTATGAATACATTGATTCTTTTGATAAGTTTAACGAAACTAAGCTCCCACCGAAAGATGCTTTTTACAGCAAGTTGAACATGAAAGGTATCAGTGATGCTGATTATACGCATGCACAGAATGTGTGGAAACATGTGAAAAATAAAAATATGGGTGCGTATCATGATCTCTACCTCAAGACAGACGTTCTATTGCTTGCTGATGTTTTTGAGACTTTTAGGGAAACATGTATAATAAACTATAAACTGGATCCTGCACATTTTTACACTGCTCCAGGATTAGCTTGGCAAGCATGTTTGAAAAAGACAGAGGTTGAGCTGGATCTGTTGTCAGATATGGATATGTTTCTCTTCGTAGAGCAAGGTATTAGAGGAGGTCTCTGTCAGGCTGTTCATAGACATGCTAAAGCTAATAACAAGTATATGGATGCTAAATATAAGAAGACTGAAGAAAGTAGCTATCTCCAATATCTTGATGCAAATAATCTATATGGATGGGCTATGATTCAGAAGCTACCGACAGGGAATTTCAAGTGGGTAGATGCTAATAAATTTACCGCCGAATTAATTTCAAAGTTGGCTGAGAAAGACGGTAAATATGGTTATCTTCTTGAAGTTGATGTGAACTATCCTCAGGAGCTTCATGATTCACATAGCGATCTTCCGTTTATGCCCGAGCGAAAGAAGATCAATGGTGTAGAAAAGCTAACTTCGTGTCTTTCAGACAAGAAGAACTATACTATTCATATCCGTGCGCTTGATCAAGCGCTGAAGCATGGTCTTGTTCTTGAGAAAGTTCATAGAGTATTGAGATTTAAGCAAAGTGCATGGTTGAAGCCGTACATCGATTTCAACACCAATTTGCGTACTAAATCAAAGAATGACTTTGAAAAGGACTTTTTCAAGCTCATGAACAATTCAGTCTTTGGTAAAACTATGGAGAATCAACGTAAGCATAAAGACATACGCTTGGCTACCAAGAAAGAACAATATGAGAAGCTGGTGATGAAACCTAATTTCAAGGGTAGTATCTGTTTCAGTGAACATTTGATGGCTGCTGAAATGCAAAAGATCAAACTTGTGTTGAACAAGCCAATCTATCTGGGACCTACAGTTCTTGATTTGTCAAAGACGATTATGTACGAGTTTCACTATGATTACATGAAACCAAAATATGGTGACAATCTAAAGCTCTGCTATATGGATACAGACAGCTTTGTCTACCACATCAAAACCGACGACTTTTACAAAGATATTGCCGATGATGTAGCTTTGAGATTCGACACTTCAGCGTACGATGAGAAAGATAACAGACCTTTACCTATAGGTTTGAATAAGAAAGTCATTGGTCTAATGAAAGATGAGTTGGGTGGTAAGATAATGACAGAGTTTGTTGCTCTAAGAGCGAAGACCTATGCATATAAACAGCTGGATGGAAAAGAAGACAAGAAGTGCAAGGGAGTCAAGAAGTGCGTAGTAAAGAAGACCATGGGGTTTGATGATTACAAGAGATGCTTGTTCGATGGTAAGAATGTTTACAGAGAACAGATGACCTTTCAATCGATTAAGCATGATGTTCACACTATAAAAACAAACAAACTCGCTCTCAATGCGGATGACGACAAAAGAATTATTGCAAAAGATGGTATTGCTACATATGCCAGAGGATATTATAGATATGTATAAGATAACAAAGAGGTAAAAAAAACAAACAAACAAAATAAATGAATTATACATGATACCTATGGATATTGACTTTGAAGATCTTTTTGACTGCATCGATGATCTGTGTGTGTCTGTGTCTGTATGTTATATGTATTGTTAGCTTATTTATATTATAAAGTTTAAACTGCTACAAACTGCTTTTTACTACAATCGGGAATTTCCCATTTTTATGATATTGTTTACATTTATGAGTAATTTGTGGTTATAATAATAGAAACTGTTATTTGAGAATTTTGTTATGTAATCAAAATAACACGTTTCATAACTCGTATCGCGTTATGAAAACAAAGATCTTATATGATGATAATATTAGCTATAGTAGGGAAATCCCCGAAATCATATGATTTTGGGCCAACATCCGCACTTTCCTATCTCTAATGTATATATTTGTTACTGGGAAAAGTTTTACAAAAACATTCATCTTAATTTTTTGATCTCCCTTCACCCTTGTTCTTTCAAAATAATAGAAATGACGTCATAAATCATTGCTTGTTCTTTAAATGACCGTTGGCCGATTAAATAGTTTTTCAATTATCGAGTTTGTCCTGAAGTTCAATTGATGCCATCATGTCAACTCTTTGAATGAAGGGTGTTATTGTATGCCTGTTTCGATGTATTAAATGTTACAAATTAAATGAGTAGTAGGTGAGAGTCATTTCAGTCCCGTTTTTCGTTCTCTCTTATTTTACCATGAATTCAAGATAATTTTAGCAGCGGGGGTATAATGGGATCTCGCTTATTTTATTGTGACTTTACTATATTTCTTAGCAGTGAATATAAGGGGGGTTTCCATAAATTATTAACGCGAATCGCGTTAATATTATCATCTAAGACTATCGTTTCTTAACTCGATATGAGTTAAGAAGCGTCTGCCTTTGTATAGCGATTTGGTGTGGATTCCATCATCAGCTACGATTCTTTTGTCATAATAAGCGCTGAGAGCGAGTTTGTTTTGTGACATATCTTTGGAAAGAAAACAGCTTTTGTTATGAATATATACCATTTTTATTTTGATTACATGGCAAGTTTTTATTGCATAACAAAATTCTCAAATAACAACACATAAGCAGTTTTTGTTATATAATTAAACCATCTGTCAATCAAATGCTTATTAAACAATTAAATATCATCTCATAAAAATGTCCAAGGGAAATTCCTAATTGTAGTAAAAAGCGGTTTGTAGCAGTTTCACTTTATAACATAAATGAGCTAACAATACTCATAACACACAGGTCAGCGTAGTCTAGTGGTTAAGGACATTAACTTGCACCCGCAAGGTCGTGTGTTCGAACCCCACGCAGTTCGTCTGAGAGGAAGTTTATACTTCAGCGGTTGTAGATCTCTCATGTTCTGGTTGTGAAACTTGCATGAGTGCGCACTTCCCCGCAGTTGAGTTGAATATATCGCGAAATGGTTAGCAATGCGTCTGGGTGATTTATCACTGTCAGGTTTCTCTAGTGCATAGAGACATTCAGGTTACCGTCATTTCGATCGAAATTCAGCAAAACGTCAGGGCTTAGAAGTGTCAGCATGTATCCGCAATGCCGACTATAATTGCACACTATACGCGCTGATCATCGAAATATATACCACTAGTATCCCGTGTAAAAAATTTTTACGGGTTTTAATTCTGAAAGTGACGTCTCAAAAATGGTTTCGAAAAATTAAATCACAGCATGACGAACAGAAAGGGTATCAGTGCTGTGACTACTTTAAACTTTAGATATAGGAGCGCAGAACAGTCGTTTTACTTTGAAGATCTTAAACCCATCAAAAATAAAAATACGCGCTGCGTGTGCATCGGCTTTTTTCACTTTGTAAAATAAAACGTATCGATTGAAGATTGAAGAAGGTTTTAATCGATGTGAGCTGAACTGAGAGAAAGGCTTAGTATAATGAATTTAAGTATAGTAAGGTTCCTCAATTGTTTGGAATGTTGACCAGTATATAAAATATCAAGTGAGAGGAGCGATTTCAAACAACATGGTCAGCTATATGACGTGAATCGTGACAATTAAATTAAAAAACGATAACAAATTGACAACAGAATCTATTAAACTTTAAAAAACATTACAAACTGTAAAAAACTAATTCTACGCTGTAAGAAACATGTATAATGTTAAGTTATAGTTTCATTCTACCCTGTTTCTTACAGCGTAGAATTATTCAATATTTTTATAATATTATTTAATAATTTTTTTTTTTTTTTTTTTTTATTATTATTTTTTTTATTGAAAATAAAGTCGGGCCGGTCCCGACCACCATTTCGGGACCAGACCCGAAATGCCGCCATAGATCGGGAGCCCGGGTTACTTTCCCTGTAAACTGCAAAATCCACGTAAGTCAATTCTAAAAAAAATCAATAAAAATTAATAGTTTACCGCAAATATACTTTCATTCTACCCTGTTTCTTGCAGCGTAGAATTTAATCAATATTTTTATTGTTTTATTGTTGGTTTTATATATTGTTTTATTATTATTCTACAAATAAAATCTTACTTTTTCCACAGTTACCCTCGACATCCAGATCTGAAAAAATATCATACACGTGACTGATTAAAGAAGACACTTAAATGAACTATGTGTGTTGCAAAATAAAATGGCTTACTCGTGATAGGCTTTTCAACATCTAAAAACATATGGAACATAACAGTTAAAGGAGTGTTAAAAATGCATACATTATACATTCATTAAAAATAAGAATATTTGCACTCTTACTTATTGCACTATCCACATCCATTAGATCTGAAAAAAAAATATAACCGTACTTATATGTACTGATCACTGCTCAAGGAATGGTATTGTTATACAATACAATAATGCATGAACATTGATTGAACATAATGAAAACTCACTATTCGAATATTTGCTTGTTGTAGCAACATCTAAAAAGTTATATGCGTATGTATCTACACCCAGAACATATGAAGGAAGGAGTCGTATGAATGAAAAGCACATTAGAAATATAGATAATCTAGCTATTACTTAGATAGCTTACCAGAAGGGGTTTTTTGGAAGGGCTGTGCCCGTTTAACCATCCTTTTCGTTACTAAAAAATAAAATGTTTATGAATCAAACTAACGAAGAAACATTCACATAATTTCGTAGTAATTCATTCTCATTCAGCTTCCTTCAGGGTGTTCAAATGGGGACATAGAAAGGTAATTATGCGTAAGTTGCATACCTGCTTTCTTCTTTTCAAATTCATCTAATTCTAAAAATAAAGCAGTCAAAACCATAAAGTGTATCTTCTTTAATGAAAAACTGGTGAAAGTAAATAAGATAAACCTTACTTGCAACACATTCTTTTTCGAATACTAAAATATAGGAGGAAGATATATTTATTAGAATGCAAATAACTTAAATGCAGTAGAAAATCCTAGTTAAAAATGTACAACTTACTGATGTCTTTGTTGGCTTCAGCCATTATTATTTTTTTTTTCATTAATACTAAAATGAAATAAAAATTTCATAGTTTTAATTTACAACTCTTACAAAAATAATGCTAAAGATACTACATTACTAAACTGCAAATATATCTCTTTGAAAGAGATGCCCTGACTTTTGGTTCATGAATTGCCTATGGAGATGTGTTGCTATTGACTAAAAGCTCATGATTTTCCATGCGCAATTCATGGTAACAGAGTACACGACGGGAACGTAAGTCAATGGGACTTGTACTCCACCTAAAGAAGAAATGAACATATCATGTGATATAAGCTGATAACATTTCTTCAATATTAAATATAGCATTTAACAGCTGGCACCTTAAGGAACAGTCATCGTATATCAGAAAAAATGGAGGCAGTAGTTCTACTATAAACAGCATTAACGAACCACCTGGTGGATAGAATAAAATATCACACTGGTAAAGATACCCAAAAGGAAAACTATACACAGTGTAATAATCATCCATCACATCCGTCACAATAATACACATGTTACTGAACTAACGAAAGGGCACAGACTGAAAAATAAATACATTAAAATTTATGACAGATAAACTACACAACAAACAAAACAATAAAGAGTTTACTGCAAAACTTGTGGGAAGACAACATTCTGTGTATACAACTTCCCATTGATGTAACCTTGTTTACCTGTGACAGCAACTTTGACTTTAACATTATCAAATGCTTTTGCCCTAGAACAGGCTACATATAGCTGACCATGTGAAAAGCACGGTCGTTGTAGAAACAAACCAATTTTTTCAAATGTTTGACCTTGACTCTTATTAATAGTGAAAGAATAAGCCAAACGAATCGGCAGTTGTCTACGTTTCAAAGTGAAAGGCATACCTGTGTCAGAGGGTGACAATTGTACCCTAGGTATGAAAATTGTTTCTCCAACAGCTGACCCTGTCAAAACGTCAGCTTTAATAAAATTCTGCGATAGTTCCCGAACAATCAAGCGTGTCCCGTTGCAAAGACCCTTCTTGATGTTCAAATTTCGTAAAAGCATAATTATTGCTCCAACTTTAATTTTCAAACAATGTGGAGGCATACCAGATGGTGTGATGCTGTTTAAAAAATCAAGCGGATAATTTTGTCGCTCGTCTTCATCATCACAATCAACTTCATCAGCACTATAAAAGCAAACTGGATCACCAGGCAATCTTTCCAACACCTCTTATTAATTATTAATGACTGCTCATTTGTAGGTGTCAAAATAGCAGTCGAAGCATATTGATGAGGTTCCAGGCCGTCATACATGACTGATATAAGCGATGTGTTTTCAGACACGACACAGCAATTTGGAATTTCAATGGCACCTTTAGCAGGATCATCTTGTTTAAATGGTAATTCCCCATTACCCAATTGCAACAGCCACTGACAAAATTGTTGCTCCTCAGGTCTAGCTCTCATATTTTGAGTTAATGAGAATTTTGACACTGAAGCCCACAATGCAGAACTGGTTAAACACACCTCAATAACATCAGTGGGTTTTGCTTTCTTTACAACAGGTAAGCATTGACGGAAATCTCCGCCCCATAACAGTACTTTGCCACCAAAGAGAGTATCGTTTTTACAAACATCACGGAGTAATCGATCGATGGCATGAAAAATATGAGTGGAAACTATTGTCGCTTCATCGATTAGAAACAGGTCTACACTACGTAAGTATTCAGCATGTTTTGATGTTGGAGTTACATTACAAACACTGGTTTCTAAAACAGGAACAGGCAAACGAAATAATGAATGCAATGTACACCCACCAGAAAGTAAAGTGGCTGCAATACCTGTATATGCAGCAGTAGCGACTTTCCAACCTCTGGCCCTACATGCTGCTATAACGTAGTTGTATGTAAATGTTTTACCTGTGCCAGCTGGTCCATCAAGATAAAACAATGTATTAGGTTGTGCCAAAGCGTTTTTTACATTTGAAACAGCAGATAATATTGCATCAGCCACAGCCACCTGCTGCTCATTAAGCAGAGGCCTTACCTGTTGTGTCTGGTCAATGTATAAGTTTACATCAACCTCTTCCTCGTCAATTTGTTCAATTAACTCAGGAAGGTTTAATTGTGTTAGGGACATACCAAATTGTTTGAGTATGTTATCGATATATCCCAAAACCTTTTGCTCAGCTTGAGTAGCAGGCAATGTGCGCGCATAGTCCTCGCACAATTGACCCTTGAATGTATTCCACAGATCCAACGGATTCAATAGCTCACAGTGTGTCAATATTGTGACGAACAGTTGCCTCAATTGTTGTGGCATTTGGAATGTAGATGCCTCTTCCAATGTATTGTGCCATTCGTCATCATCTTGAAGAAGACCTCTTGCAATACATGCTTCACGAAATGTATCATAAACAACCCCATTGAACGTGCGCAAATACTCAAATGATGTGGCACCAGGAACATGAACCAATAAAACACGAAGGAAAAATCTTTCTCCTTCTATTGGTCTTGCATTGTATAGTCGAGCAATTATTGGCTTATATGTTTTATCTCTTGCTTTCCATTTTTTTTCCTTATCATGAAATACATAATGATATGGAATGTCAGGAAACAGATATTGTCGGGCATCAAGATCTTCAACATTCAATTTAAACCATGCTGTGAGGTGAGTGTCTCTCATAGATGCCCTGTCTGCAGCTGCATACTCTTCACCAGGTTGAAAATAAACCCGTTGAAGATCTGGCAAATGCACTGCCAATCTTTTGATACAATGTGATTTCTCATGCATGGAGAACTCAAATATTCTCCACAGAGCTTCAGGTGCACTAACATATTGAGCATCTAAAAAAGTTTTAATTTCATCATATTGCAATTGTTCGTTAATTTCGACATGCGCTCGATCATGTCCTTTATATACGTATTTGAATAAATATTTAACACTTTTTATAGAAGTACAGGCCTCCAAATTTATATGCGCATTATATTTCTTTGATAACCAGGGACAGTATGGAACTACCCATCGATTATCTAAATCTACATTTTTAACCCTCACAGTTCGACCATTATTTCGTCTGCGATACAAAGGATAACCATTAACATTCATTTGTGTTGAATCACAGAATGATTCGGAAAAATCTTTGGTACAGTTGCCATCATCTCCCATACAAACAGAAGTCTCATTGAAAATCCCACATGGACCATGTATCATACACGATTTGATGATGTTGTGTAGTTCTGGCTCCTCATCGGGATCAGGAATTTCAGCACATATCAAGCTGTCAACATCATCAGCATTTTGTAATTTATCCTCTTGTGCTAAATGAATAAGAATATGTGCATGAGGTAAAGAACGCTTTTGAAATTCAATCACATAAAGGTGAGAAATTGTTTTCCCCAATACACCATTTTTTATGACATTATTTAAAAGTGCTTTCAATTTCAAATTAAAAACACGTGCAACCAAGTCAGGTCGATAATGTGCAGGCTCATTATCTAAATTTTCGGTAATTTCCTTCCAATTTGGATTACACGTAAAAGTGCAGAACAAATCAGGTTTTCCCATTTTAGTCACCATAGCCATTGCATCTTGGTAATTTTGTTGCATAGCTCTTGGACTGCCCTGAAAAGACGATGGTAATATCACAGGTCTGCCTGCATTTAAACCCCTATTTCCTGCAACATTGGCAAGATGATCAATCAACCCTTGATATTGCTCAACACGTAACACTTTTTGGTTTCTCCGAATATAGTTGAGACGATCAGCTTCCACCTTACAGTAACAGTCAACCGCGAATTGTTGAAATAATCTTTTACCTTTTAAGATGGGATTAAAATTGCTTCTGTATGAAAACCTATAAGTATAATATTGTAATGCAGTTGTGCGGCACCGACTACCTGTAGCATATTCAGCTACATGAGGAATATCTGTAGTCCATCCAGACTCTCCCCTTGGAAAAAAGACTGGATAAACCATTGGATCCAAATGAGGTGAAGCTGTTGGTAGACATTGCAATGGTCTGTCTCGAGGATAAACAACAATATCCCGAAAGGCAGGTGGTGCACCATCTTCACCAACAAAAACAGCTGCTACTTCATCATGGTGGGGTAGATTGTAACGCCGCCGATCGCCACCACTCCTCAGATGCATTCTAACCTAAATTTTAAAATGAAGGATTTTAGAAATTAAAAACGTTTTTAAAAAACCTACAAAGATAACTGATTAATAACTCAAAATTTTACCAAAGATGGTTGGCGATTTTGCTCTTGGGCAAGCCGTAATTCCTCAGTTTCTACCTCACTCATGTATTTGTATGCAGCAGCGTAAGGACTTTCTCTAATAATGATTTCTTGTAAATTTTGCATAACCTCAGGTAAGCAACCTTGATTTTCAGGTCTTGCCATTCTTTCATTGAATGCATCCATCCCATCATAAATGTACAACTGACCATATGATGGAGGAACACCTTCTGACGGATGCAAATTCCCTGTACGGTGACATACCTGACCATTAATACGAAAGACAGGTGGTCCTCGACCTGGTGGTACAGCCATTTTTGCACCCATCGACGCAAAAGCGACAGAACTGTTAAATTTTCGAATATTTTCTTGAAAGTTCTTTGCTTGATTTGTATTACCTACTAAAAGATCTTTAAGATCATTAGGATAATTAATGTCATTAAGGTGTATCTTGCCGTTATGACAACATTTGAAATTACTTTCATCGGCAAACATTTTAGCACTACAACGTTGACAAACCTTGTCCATGGGGCCTAAGTAATGTTGCTCAGGCAATTGATCAGGTTGACGCGCAGCACAATGCAAACTTAATGTAGCCCGTCTAGCTCGCATACGTTGCATATTTCTATTCCGCCTAGCTAATCTTTCGTCAGCGTTTTCATTTTGACGGTTCTGAACGCGTCTTTCAGCATCGCGATTCCTACGGCGCTCATTCTCAGAAATACCTTGAGAATTATGGAGATCATCCATGTTATCATGCGTTTCGCGACGTCGCGCAATAGCGACATCTTCGTGTGCAAACCTACGTTGGATTACTGATCGAATTTGTTGTTGATCAGGTGGTTGCAAAACAAATTGTCCATTCCTAAAAGTTGCTGGAATGGCAGGGGCAATAGCATTGCCTCTTCCGATATTATACATGACAGACAGTAGTAATAATAAGGAAACTTTAGAATAAATATAACTACCAAATTGCTGATTAACTCCCAACCCTGAATAAAATAAAAGTTTGACTTTTATGAAAATTAAAAACGCAATTAAAATATAGGTTTCATGAAAGAAAAAGATAACTGTAACACATTGTAACAATCACCTGAGAAAACTCTGAACTGTTCTTAAAATATCGCCACACTCTTTTTAACTTTCTGCTTTTTAATTCATATATCAGCTCTGAATAAAGAATCATAAAAACACACTTTCATTTTCCATAAATCATCTTCCGAAATTAACAACAATAATGAATTACCTCGTAAACTTTACTTGTTTTAATCTTTACTCTTTAATTCTGAACTATTCTTGATCGCACTTCTTTTTCTGTTTTCTGCTTCTCTGAATAAGAATAAGAATTAAATAAAAGAATCATAAAAGCACACTTTTATTTTCCATAAATCATCTTCCGAAATTAACAACAATAATGAATTACCTCGTAAACTTTACTTGTTTTAATCTTTACTCTTTAATTTTTAATCTTTATCGCACTTCTTTTTCTGTTTTCTGCTTCTCTGAATAAGAATTAAAATAAGACACTTTCATTTTCCATTTCATTTCTATCGAAATAAACAACAATACAAAGTTACCTCATAAACTTTACTGGCTTTCGCTTTCTTTTCTTTTCTTTTCTTTTCTTTTCTTTTTCCTTTTTTTATTGTTTGAGTACTCACCTCCTTCACTTTTCAATACGAAAATGAATTTGTTTACATTTTGAACGAATTTAGTTGCTATGTTTACAAAACGTTCGAAACGATAAAAATAAAATGCAATGTAAAGGTATCTGTCCTTTACTAATCGTAGAAAAATATTAACCGTGGTCTTAAACACCTTATGAATAAGTGACCGCAAAAACGACCCGAAATTTTAGAGAGTGAAAGCGTGAAAAAAGCGGATGCACAGCGCGTATTAGAATATAGACTAGTATCTCGCGTAAAAGTTTTTTACGACTTTAATTTCGAAAAGAATCTGCAGAAATACGACGCGTTCCCGTGTGTGTACCCTGTGACGAAAATTTTAATTACAGATTCGTGACTTAAAAGTGTACCCATGTTGTAGAGCTCGAAAAACTGATCAAAAAAATGTATGGGATCGTTTCGCTACGACCAACCGTTGCAGACATATCATCGATCAAAGATTGTGATGACGTCATAGCCGCAGTACCAAATAAAATTTAGTCCCAAATGTTGCATCACCCCATCACCCGTGTAACCAACCCTAAAAAACGTCAGTTATCCCTATTGGTTCCCGAGATATTTCCCCAAAAACGTCGCGTTCGATTGGGGATGCAATGCAATGGTTCTTCCGTGATATGCTAAAATGAAACTGAAGAGATAGGAAAGTGCCGATTATAGAGCAGAAATTATATCATATGATTTTCGGGAATTTCCCTATTATCATCTTTGTTTTCATAACGCGATACGAGTTATGAAACGTGTTATTATATAACCACAAATTACTCATAAATGTAAACAATTAAATATCTCATAAAAATGTAGTAAAAAGCAGTTTGTAGCAGTTTTATTTTTATAACATAAATGAGCTAACAATACATATAACATACAGATCAGCGTAGTCTAGTGGATAAGAACGCTAACTTGTAACAACAAGGTCGTGTGTTCGAACCCCACGCAGTTCGTCTGAGAGGAAGTATATATACTTCGGCGGTTGTAGATCTCTCATGTTCTGGTTGTAAAACTTGCATGAGTGCGCACTTCCCCGCAGTTGTGTTGAATATATCGCGGAATGGTTAGCATTGTGTCTGGGTGATTTATCACTGTCAGGTTTCTCTGGTCCATAGAGACATTCAGGTTACCGTCATTTCGATCGAAATTCAACAAACGCCAGGGCTTAGAAGTGTTAGCATGTATCCACAATGCCGGCTATAATTGCAAACTACATGCGCTGATCAGCGAAATAGTACATACCATATACTAAACATCATAGTAATCGCTAAACCAAAGAACTTTTATTTTTTTTGTTTGTGTTGGAGAGCTAGTCACTTTGAGTGAAATATGATACGCTTGCATAACATTAATCATTTTGTTATGTAAACAAAATAAAAAACAAAATTATAGCGTTCCGAGGGACACCACAAGCAGACACTAAGGTCTAAATGAATGATATAAAACCCAAGAGCGGAATAATTTGAAAATGTGGTGAACAGGCGACAGAGTCTGCCGGAAAGGGAAGGTCTAGTGGAGCGGCTAGATTGGAACTGGATGGTGCCGTCCGCTCCCGGTATTCACCACAAAATGTGCCAAAAGTTGTCGGGAAAAAAATGTGACTAGATGTAATATACTCGAACAGATCATGAACGGCCATTGCGTGCGTAGTAGTCGGAGTTCGTAAGTAGTCACACAAATAGTCTAAGATCTAGGGGTAGAGCTCAGAGCTGGTGGATTGGAGAAGCCAGGGTGGAGTGCCGGTTAGATCGAAGACAATGAATTAAAAACCCTCTAGGGTATCACAACAACAACAACAACAACAACAAAAACCCTAGGGGGTTCTCCTAAGGGAGTTTTGTTTTCAATAATAATAATAATAATACCATATACTAAACATCGTGGTAATCGCTAAAACCAAAGCTATTTTCTCTTCTTCGTGAGATGGGAGTGAATCTGTTTGACTCACTACTCTTTTGTGAACTTTCTTTTGTGAACTTTTATTTTTTGTTTGTGTTGGAGAGCTAGTCACTTTGGATGAAATATGGTGCTCTTGCATAACATTAATCATTTTGTTTCTTCCGAGGCTCAAGTTGTCATTAGATATGAGAATTTTATTATTATAACCAGACACTCCCGACTTGATGTTTAGATTCATGTCACTAGGTAACATGTAAATACCTTGTCCAACAGAATAATCAACTTTGCTTGAAGCGTAATTTAAAGTATCTTGATAACGTTTAATGTCATCTTGAATATCAACTCTGCGGTTAACAATGTCTTCAAAGTTGTTCATAAAAACTCTTTGAGCGGTCAAAGAGCTTGAATTATTACCTAAAATAGAAGAACGAGCTGAAGCTTGCGAACTAAGAACAAGATAAGCATATGCTCTAACACTCTCTGAAATTTTTACAAGACCTGTTTTTGTAAAGCCTTTAGATTTTTCTATAATCCATCGCGTCATGGAGTCGTCTGTGAAATAACTCAGACCTGGCGTTGGATAGTCTCTACGTCTTTTTTGATACGAGCTGTAAAAATATTGCCCTTTGTATTTTTTAGGATCAGAATCGACACCATATTCACTACAGATTTTTAAAAACTCTTCTTTGTTATAAGGATTATCGTATTGGTTGAAACTATCTTCAAAAGGTAGAGGTGTCTGCAAGCGCTTAATGATTCGTCTAATGTGATAATAGACGTGAAAACGATATACTGATCTAATCATAGGAGTAGAGCGACCTTCTTTCAGGTGTTCAGAACTGACCCCACAAGCACTTGAAGCACACCAAGTGACAAAATTGAGTTGGGTTTGCCATAATTTAAATGGTTGTTCCTGCCAAATTTTCATACGTTGATCATTCTCATCCATTTCGTAATTAGTAAATATATTTGGAAAAGTTGCGGGGAAAGAACCGCTCTCAGAGACGATAATTGTTTGTTTGTATAAATCTTTAGCATTCAATATCTGAAGGTATTGCCCTCCATTTGGTTTATAAAGCGCGTTGGGAACATATTTAAAAATATTCTCCATTATTATTTAATAATATTATCTTCTATTTAATACAAGAAAATGTATATCACAGCAAATCTCGTAAGGGGTGAGAAGACCATATATCTACCTTACCCCATTCGAAATATGGACGGTTCGAAAGAGATCGCATTATTTGAGATATTTGGAGACACCTTCACCTATCAAATCACAACTCCACTAACATTGAAGCTGTCTGACGATGGGAAAGCTGAAAAGTTGATACCAAAACGAAAATTCACTGGCAGAGAATTGAACGCGTTTTTAGCAGGCACCTTTTTAGAAGGCGATATAGAACTTAAACCATTAGGCAAATACCCTCAAATAATCAGAACAAATACGCTAGCTAAAATAACCAAAATGAATTTACATCTCTCTGAACTCGACAACACTCAAAATCTTGAGGATGGAAAGCTAAGTGATATTCTACTAACTGTTCCCATCGATAAATATAGTGACTTTACACATACTGAGCCTAAAAATCCTCATTACAAAAAACTAAAAAACGGTGTATTCCAGTCTCTCACATTGAGACTGACAGATCAGCATGGTGGTATACTAAAAGAAGATCTGGGTACAACCGTTGTTTTGTACATCCGCTAAACCGAGATAAAAAGTAAAAATTAATTATATATCATAATTAATAATGGAGTATGGAAAGAGGTTAAATCCAGAACGTTCACTTAGAACTGCCCGCGGTGTAAAAGGTTCTCGTCAAAAAGTAATTGTCACACACAATCCGAGTGAGATCGATCAAAATCAGCTATTATTGGTTAGGTTTCCAAATTTAGGAAGTGATGATGTCATTATTCCAGGAACAGCTAATCTAAGTTTTGATATTGAACTCGAGTCGACAGCTGACCCAAAAAGAACATTGGTCAGTAACATTGGAAGAGCTATCGTTAAGAAGTTGGCTGTCAAGTTCGAAGGTAACGAGATATTGAGTATCGATGACTTTGATCTTTTTGGGTGTTACAGAGATTTATGGTTAACCAAGTTTGAAAAGACAAACGCGATAAGACAGGGTATCATCATCGACGATGGGTGTACAGAGAATTGTATGAAACTAAGGATTGGTGCTTCTGATAAAAAGGACGATAATGCGGAAGACAAAGCCATTGCTGACACCTATAAAAACAAGTTTGTCATTCCACTCGACTTTGAGATGCTAGATAGTACTATTCCATATTATCAAGCGGGTTTAGGGAATAGACTTTGCTACGAGATCACATTTAACGATTATAACCGAGTTATTTATTCTGACCCTCCAACTTCTGCCGCAGGTCAAAGAAAAAACCCAGACGGTAAATACAAAATATCTAACATCTCACTTGAATATGAGATTGTGACACAACCCACGTTGGCTAGACAAATCGCTTCTGAATATCAAAACATGGCTTTGCTCTATGATAGGATTTTGCGGCACAGACAAATTAGAGTAAACAAGTCAGACACAACGTGGAATTGGTCATTCAACACACCAGCCAAATCTTTGAAGGGTATCTTAGTTCTGTTTGAAGAAAAAAAATCCTACAAACGAGAAACCTGTAAATTCTATAATCCAAAGATCGAAAAGGTATCTGTCATCGTCGAGGGTAAGCCAAATCAACTTTTTGCTCAAGGGATGCAGCCGTTTGAACAATACAATGAGATTTGCAAGTATTTTGCTGAAGGAAAACCAAAAGATAATAGCGTCGGTGAAAACCGAAAGCGCTTAGGATTACATGATGTAAAAGTCTCTGATTACTTAACAAACAAGTATGCTCTATGGTTAGATTTCAGAACAATTGATGAGAATGCCTTGCATGGGACCGGTCGAAAGATTGAAAATGCGAGTGAAGGCATCACTTTACAGATTGAAAAGACCGCTGAAACTGCAGGAAACTTAAACGCATATATATATCTAATAATGGACGCTCAACTAAACATACAAAACGGTCAATTTATGTCTGCATTATATTAGTAAAATGGATACACTTTACATGAAAGAGCCTCACACAGCATTATTCGTTGGACCAACATCGTGCGGTAAAACGGATCGTGTTGTAAAATTATTAGAAAATGAATACTTTGATCACTTTGATTTCATCGTGATTATATGTCCCACCTTAAGGTGGAATCAGACTTACAGAGATCGAAAGTGGTTCTGGAATGACAGCTATGTGATTTTAATTGAGCCGGAAGGATCTTTATATGAATGGATTAAGAAAATGGACTTTTTCTGTGCTGGATACAAAACCTTATTTCTGATTGATGATATAATAGCTGATGAAAAATTAGACAAAAAGAGACAGCCTTTGCTCGAGTTGGCAATTAGCGGTAGACATCGAAATCATTCGCTATGGTTACTTACACAATCATACACAGCTATACCTAAAAATTTACGACGACAAGCTAAAATGTTATATGTGTGGTATCCAAAAGATAGAAACGATCTAGCCACTATTCATGAAGAGAATGATGTGATTGATTCACAAGAAGAATTGAAAGATGTCAAGGAAAAACTGAAAGGAGGGAAACACACGTGCCTAGTCATGAGAATGGAACATCCGAGAACGTATGCGATTTGTTAAACAGGTTGACGTTATTTGTTACATGACTCTTGTAACAAAAACTATAAGACTCCTATAAGACTACTGTAAGACTACTGTAAGACTGTTATAAGACTACTGTAAGAGAATAATTTACGTCTCAATACAGGATCTAGAATTTTACCAATATGTTTAATCCTCGATTCAAAGCGTACTCTGTCAACAGCAGCCTCTATCCAGTTACTTCTACGAGATTCACAAGCATAGATATAATGGACCATTACTTTATCATTAAAAGTAACCCTTTTTGTATCTTGATGGGAAAATATAATATCATCATCTGAGGATTCATCATCAGACATAATTGTTTAAGTAAACAATGTTTATTTATTTAACAATGTTAGAATATATTATTAAACATCATCATCCTCTTATAATTATTTTGTCTTACAAAATTATAAGAGGACAGCAAACTCTTATACAACAAATTTCAACAAAATTATAAGAGGACAGCAAACTCTTATACAACAAATTTCAACAAAATTATAAGAGAGTATAAGAAAATTATAACAAACACAACAAAATGATAGAATATGTCAACTTCGTGTTATTAAGCATACTGCTGATCTCGCTATTTTACTTTTATTTTGTGTTAAAAAAATACCTCTCTCTAATAAAAATGGTGGAAACAGCGATCGATAATTTAATCAACCAGAGTTATGATGTTCCGGGTGAATTTCCACCTTCAGATGGTAAAAGACAAAAATTACTCGAGTGTGTCTTAACTGGAAATAGCAAGCTATACTTAGGGAAAATGTACACGGAAGAGCAAATTAACAAACTCAAAGATGAAGAGGTAGAAAAACTTTTTAGTATCTACGAGGCTAAACTATCAGGTCAAATGGTAAAATCCTTGGGGAAATCACTGATACGTATTTATTCCATGGGAGCTTGTGCAGCGCTAGGAATAAACAATCAAGATGCGTTGAGCAATGACCTGGAAACTGACCCCTTCTTAAACTCTGCCCTTCAAAGATTTACATGTGACTTATATTATAAATTCGGCTCATTATTAGCACCACTCAGTGTTGGACTTATTACCGGGAGGCATTATATCAATGAAAGGAATTTAAATAAATCCGATGATAATATAAATACAGCAGATAATAAAAATGTCAGAAGAACAGACTCCCATTCAAGTGACAACGAAGAACCCAAAAAAGGTTGAAGCGGGTAAGAAGTTGGCGGAATACAACCGTAAAAAACGAGAACAATTAAAACACATGTCACCTCAAAAAGAAGTGAAGAAGCCTGATGACTCTCTCACCAAACCAAATGAACAACCTATGAACTACACCTATGGTGTAGGTGGAATAATAGCTCTCGGTTTAGTTGGTGGATTTGCTTATTTTGTGTATAAAAAGAGAGAGCAAATATTACCCCGTGGGTCACCATCCACCCCCCTTCCACAAAAATCTAAAATACCAGTGAAAATCAATAAACATGAAATGGACTAAAAAGAAAAAAAATGTATATATAACAAACATGGACAAGAAAAGTATCATCAACGATTTATATCATGCATCAGTCGTCTGCGTTTTCGCTATCGGCTACTCTATGCTAGGAAAAAAGGTGTTAAAAATGACACCTCCCTCTATTCAAAAGTTCGACTTGGAAGATACGGGAAAACTAGTTGCCATTATCGCCGCTAGTGAAGTGATAAAGGACTACTTAATCAAACAAAAGATTTTGCCTGAAAATATCAATATCTAAGTATGGCTTCTATCGCAATGATGTTGGGTGGAGCTTTGGCTAACGCTTTGGCTTTCACAGGATCAAGCTATCTGTTTTCAAGTTTATCCAAAGACAGAATCGATAAGGAAAGAAAACGTCATGATTTGGCCATAGAAAAATTACAAAAAGCACAGATTGAATGGCAGCAAAAACGACAGGAAAGGATCGATTTCATCAATAAGCAGCTCATGCTCGAAAAGAAGGCTGATTCAAAATTCATAGAGCTAAATGATGCAATGAGAGAGTACAATAGGGTGTTTAGTAATCATCTTGAACCGCTACCACGAGAGCCTGTATTGAGCGACTTTTATACACCGAGTCATGATCAACATGAAAGGGAATTGACTTTTATAGCTATGAGTATGCTCGGTATTGGTGGAATTGTGTGGTATTTTGAAAGATGAAGACCATCAACAAAAAAAATTATGTTACACGATACGTGTAACATATACACTTTCAGATGGTTACCGTCTAGTGACAAGGTATGTATAGATCATCCATCCAACCCCTACAATCAGAGCCCATAAATTTTGACTCAACCAACCTACAACTTCTTTTGCTCTGTTCAATATCCATGATACGATAGACCCAATTATTCCTGGTAAAGCCTCTGCCGCTTTAGATGCTAATCTACCTAGAAGTGATGCTAACGCCTTGAGTTTATTTTTTATCCATTCCTTTGCACCGTCCTTTTTATCATCAGGATTTTGTGAGTGACTTACTGAGCTTCCACCTCCAGATGGTAACAAAGCTTCCACAAGAACACCGATAGCCATACCAAACGCTGTCAGAATGCTAACGATTGTGATACCTTGTTCACGGAATAGTGTTCGTATCCTTTCACCTAATGTGGTATCTTTATCGAGGACTTTAGCAATGGTTTCTTTGATGCTCGTAACTTGACTGTTTAGTTTGCCTTTGAGAATATTAATGTTCTCTTTCCTAGCTTTCAACTCTTCACGTAATCCCTCCATTCTCTCTTCAACCTCTTTTCGTTGTTCATCTGTGTATGTTGCATCATTTTCCATTTCTTCCAACTTGTTTTTTTCCTTATCGATATGATGTTCTATTCGAACCTTTTTTGCAAACTCTTCCTGAAGACCTCCTCGTATGTTTCTCAGCGCTTTATCCAATCCTAACAGCTCACGCACAGGATATTCAAATAGATCGCCGGTCTGAGTTGTTTCATGATCGACCGATTGTTGTCTAAGCGTTGAAATTAAATCTTCCGTACTGTTCACCACATCACCGGACATATCTTCCAACTCTACATCGGTTGCTGTTGTGATTTTAGATGTCGAAGGAAGCTCTTCTTGTATTTTGTTAAGTACAGCTGTCTGTCTGGCTGAAAATTTGCTCTTAGGTATATCATACCCTAAATTACGCAGTCTTTTCTTGCCAAGTATTTTCTCTATAGTATCAATAGCCCTTAGTCTTCCATTGTTTGTCAATGGTTTGCTACTGTCTTTGTAGTATAATTCACCATCTCTAATTTCAAACTGATCGGTATATAACACCTCAGGTTTTGACCGGTATTTTTCAGATAATTTATCATACAACCCTTCAACTAGTTCTTTCAAAACTCTAGTATTCAGACTGTGCACCCGTACGATCACCGGTCGGTATGAGAGGAAACGTCTCATCGGTTGTTTCATCTGTCGTCATCCCATGTTCTCCAAAGGGGTCAATGTCAATGTCTGCCATTTTATTTATTTAGAGGATAATTTATTATTAATTATGTTATAACATCCCTCTAAATATGAGTTTTAAAATTTATCCAAAACTACCCACTGCTCCTGAGGATTTGAATGAGCAGGAAAAGTTTAACGCAAGCGTAATAAATTCAGAATTTGAAGAGTTGATAAAACTTAAGAACAAGTTTAGCATCAAGCTCAAGAGATACAACAAGGCGATAGAACGATCGATGCTACTAAATGCTAGCTCAAGCGCTATAACCATCGGCTCTGGCATCGGTTCAATTGCAACAGGGGCTACTATTATCGGAATACCTATTTCTGCGGGATTAGGTGGTGTAGCCTTAGCCGGCTCTATCTGTACCGGACTTACTACAGCTGTCATCAAAAGATATCAAAAGAAAGTAGAAAAAGTGATAAAATTATATGATATTGTTACATCCTCAATCGCTGTGTTCGAAACTAACATAAGTCAGGCGCTGACCGATGGGAGGATCAATTACAAAGAATTCCTGGTTTTGCAGGGGACATATTACAAAGCTTTAGAAGGACTCAGTTCTACAGATAGAAAGATGGAGACTGAAACCCAAAATCAATTTCAAAAAAGTTTGATGATAGAACTCCAAAACCTGAAAAAATCCATAACCGAAAATGGTTACTAGGATGTGTGGTCGTCATTTGAAAAAGTGATTAATGAAATGAAATGAAATGAAACTTATATAAAGACATATGATGATCACAAGTGTATAGACAATGGAATTTCCAACAGTTGCAACATTTGAACAAAACATGGAACAAATTACTCCAATCACAAAGTGGAGAGAGCTAACTGAAAACGTGATTTATCATGTTAAATCTGTGGTTGAGATAGACACACCCGCATCTGAATTTGGGTCTGGAAAAGCTATGTATGCAGAGGTCCAAGACAGAACAGGAAACTTATATAAGACATGGTTGCCTGCAAGACTTTGCGTTGAGTTGAAGGATTATGGTTGGAATTCTAGAGAAGCCTTTGTCAGACCGAAGGGGCTCAAACAATCTGAAAAGAATCATGAAAGGCAATTCTTTGATTATGACATTATGTGGCACTAAACCTCGTCGCTAGACGACTCATCTTTACTAGTAACAAGTAAAGATACTTTGTATTTACAGTTCACCAACCTTGCACATAATCAGGAGGTAGCTCTGTATCCTCAGGTATCAACATCAGCTCTTCTTTCACAAAAGCTCGTTCAGGTCCATCTTGAAGGTAATATAGTACACGGTTTCCTGGTTGATCTATTACCTCAC
This sequence comes from Turritopsis dohrnii, assembly GCA_027922465.2. Lineage (NCBI taxonomy): Eukaryota > Metazoa > Cnidaria > Hydrozoa > Anthoathecata > Oceaniidae > Turritopsis > Turritopsis dohrnii. The sequence continues at coordinate 786,740 of BQMF02000151.1, read as the reverse complement.
TCAATCTATATACCCTCTTTGACCATATGATATCTGTTGCTCTTTTTCGATGGTCATCGTGCTCTTCACCCGGTTGCAATAGATATCTATACAAACCATCTTGAGGTAGCTCTACTTCAGGCGGATAGCTCTCTCGTTTAGCGAGAGGCACCTCTTTCAATTTGATGGCATCTTTCGGTTTCATACCGATCATCTGAGTCTTTGTATCATTCAATCTACCCACAAGTTTATACAAATATTTGACCCATGTAGATGATACCTTTTCCGAATCATTCAGTTCTTGAGCATCTTGTATTTTGAATAAATTTTCAGCAAGTGTCTTGTTCAATGCTTCAACAAAAGCTGTATGGGTATGCTTATATTTAGTAGTTGCTCTTTTAATTTCAACATTATTCTTCTCCAACAATTTTGATACATCCGCTTTGAATTCTGAACCGTTATCACATTGAAATACTTTTGGATAGTTTAAGGGTCCAACCTTGTAGATGTCTTCGATCATAGCGGCAACCTCTTTCGCTCTCTTAGTATTCAAAGGTCGGGCCACCTTATAGCGTGAAGCAACATCGACACCAGACAAAATGTACTTGTATTTATTACCATATAGCATATCACTAGGCATATACAATATATCAAATTGATGAATCTCATTCGGTTTAGTTACCTCATAATGCGGACGTTCGATCCTTTTCGGTGCCGGTAGATGTACTTGCCACAAAGCTTGTTTTGATAACCACTTCTTAATTTCCTTCAGTTTGAAACCAAATCCTCTTAGATTACGAACAGCCTTTTGTCCTTTCCATAAGTTTTGAGGTTGATAATAAATCTCTTGAAGTTTAGTGTCTGACATTTTTATTTATTTATTTATAAACAACGTTTATTTTAGCTCATTTTATTAAAAAAAATGACACGAGAAAAGTGGCTTAAAAGTTTTTATTATCTTTATATAAAGAATAAACATGACCGACAAAACAGAATCAGATTACCAATCAATGGGTTTTAGTGTGTTACGAGCATTATGTGCGTCACGAAAAATAAAATATGTTAACCAAATGAACAAAGCTAAATTACTCGAGGTACTTGAGAAAAATGATAAGGATCCATCTTATACTCTCGATCCTGATACGAAACAAGGATTTTATACACGCTATTCAAACTGGATAAATAACAACGAAGAAAAATATCTCAGATATCGAGAGCATAATAATGAGCAGAAAAAGATGGTTCGGAAACAAAAAAAATTGGCTCGTTCAACCTTGTAGAGGCTGTGTTTTTTGTTACTTAAAATCGAGTAACAAATGTTAACTATATAGTCTGAAAAAATTGGAAATTTCTAAACTACCTTAAAGCAATCATGATCACTTAAATATTACACAAATAATAATTATACAACATGACTACTAAAAATACTGTTGTTGAATTAAAAGCTATCGCGAGAGAGCGTGGCATATCTGGCTACTCAAAACTCAGAAAAGCTGAGTTGATCGAATTATTAGCAAACCCACCTGTCCGACCTGTTCCACCACCAAGACCTGTTCCATTTATTCCTACCCAACAAGATATGGATTTGTTTGAGCAACAAGAAATGGGAAAATCTCGACCTGTTGTGAAAAGCAAGTTGAATGAATGGAGAGATTGGTTAGTAAATCACATACCTAAACCTATTCGTGAGAAAGTGAGTAGCGCTTTCAGAGAGATGAAGAAGAAGATTCTCAATCTCTATAAGAGAAAGAATGATGAAAAAGATGAAAAATTGGTGGAACCAAAAGCGTTTGTCCCCATTGAAATGGCGTTTGAGGGTTCTTACAAAAGGTTCAAGATAAACTCAGATGGAAAAAAGGACGTTGATTTGTTTCTCGAAAAGGTTCGACCCATTTTAAGTGATCTGATTATGAGAGAACTCAAAAATAAAAAATCAATAAAAATTCAAGCAACTGTGTGGATCAAATGGAGAAAGGAGAATTTATCCAATCCTGAAGCGACAATCTACGTCGATAAGGCGTTTAATAGCAATATGGAAACAATTCACAATGAAAGCGATATATCTGATGTTATTAATAAGATGTTCAATAAGATAATCGAACAGGTTGAAAACCCTGCGTTACCTCAATCCGGCTTTGTTATCGATAAAATTTTAAATATTGATGTGGACTTTCACAAACTAAAACTAACGAGAGGCAGCTCTTACTTACCGCTACCTAAGAATTTCAGCGGAAAACGATCTGTTATCAATCCACATAACGAAGATGATGAAGAGTGCTTCAAATGGGCTGTTACTGCTGCTTTGAACCACAATGAGATTAAGAAAGATCCACAAAGGATAATGAATCTCAAGAAATACGTTGATAAGTATAATTGGGACGGTTTGTCGTTTCCAATGGCGCTAAATAAAATAGATTTGTTTGAGAGGAGGAACCCTGATATCGCTGTGCATGTTTTGACAAAAGATGCGACAGAAGGTGTCTATATGTGTCGTAAGTCGAAGCATCTTGATCGCAAAGAAACGGTTGATTTGTTTTTATTATGTGAAGAGGAAAAGAGACATTATATAGCTGTAAAGAACTTGAGCGGTGTCTTGAGTAAGGTCAACTCGAATCATGAACATAAAGAACATTATTGCTTGAATTGTCTCAATGGATTCTCAAGTGAGAAAACACGAGATGAACACTTTGAATATTGTAAAAATAATGATGTTGCGAAGATTGAGATGCCAAAGGAGGGTAGCACTGTTAAATTTCATGACGGTCAGTACCAGCTCAAAGCTCCTTTCATAATGTATGCTGATTTCGAAGCTTTGTCAAAAGAGGTTTTTAAAGAACCGCGTAGCGTTATTGGATCATCCACTAAAAAGGTTGGTATACATATCCCCACAGGCTTCTGTTGTTATAGCAAATTTGCTCATGGTGAAGTTTCAGACCCTCTAACGCTTTATCGAGGTGAAGACTGTGTTTTACGTTTTGTAGATCATGCGGTAGGTGAAGTGAAAAGGCTATACAATATGTTTCCTAAACAAAGAATGCGAGACCTCACATATGAAGAGGAACAGGGATTTACCGATTCAGATAAATGTCACATATGTATGAAAGAATTTGAAAAAGATAATATTAAGGTTAGGGATCACTGTCATTTTACTGGTAAATTTCGTGGAGCTGCACATCAGTCTTGTAATCTCCGTTACAAAGTGCCTAAATACATCCCGATCGTCTTTCACAATCTGAGCGGATATGATGCTCATCTATTCATCAAAGAACTAGCCAAACAGTATGGAGATGAAGGAATTGCGGTCATCGCTGAAAACAAAGAAAAATATATCTCTTTCTCATTGGATGTTAAGGTTGGTGAATACATTGATAAAAATGGGGTGACTAGGGTTCAAAAAAAGGGTTCTTTTGATAAGTTTAATGAAACTAAGCTCCCACCAAAAGATGCTTTTTACAGCAAGTTGAACATGAAAGGTATCAGTGATGCTGATTATACACATGCACATAATGTGTGGAAACACATGAAAAATAAAAATATGGGTGCGTATCATGATCTCTACCTCAAGACAGACGTTCTATTGCTTGCTGATGTTTTTGAGACTTTTAGGGAAACATGTATAACAAACTATAAACTGGATCCTGCACATTTTTACACTGCTCCAGGACTAGCTTGGCAAGCCTGTTTGAAAAAGACAGAGGTTGAGCTGGATCTGTTGTCAGATATGGATATGTTTCTGTTCGTAGAGCAAGGTATTAGAGGAGGTCTCTGTCAGGCTGTTCATAGACATGCTAAAGCCAATAACAAGTATATGGATGCTAAATATAAGAAGACTGAAGAAAGTAGCTATCTCCAATATCTTGATGCAAACAATCTATATGGATGGGCTATGATTCAGAAGCTACCGACAGGGAATTTCAAGTGGGTAGATGCTAATAAATTTACCGCCGATTTCATTTCAAAGTTGGCTGAGAAAGACGGTAAATATGGTTATCTTCTTGAAGTTGATGTGAACTATCCTCAAGAGCTTCATGATTCACATAACGATCTTCCGTTTATGCCCGAGCGAAAGAAGATCAATGGTGTAGAAAAGCTAACTCCATGTCTTTCAGACAAGAAGAACTATATTATTCATATCCGTGCACTTGATCAAGCGCTGAAGCATGGTCTTGTTCTTGAGAAGGTTCATGGAGTACTGAAATTTAGACAAAGCGCATGGTTGAAGCCTTACATCGATTTCAACACCAATTTGCGTACCAAATCAAAGAATGACTTTGAAAAGGACTTTTTCAAGCTCATGAACAATTCAGTCTTTGGTAAAACTATGGAGAATCAACGTAAGCATAAAGACATACGCTTGGCTACCAAGAAAGAACAATATGAGAAGCTGGTGATGAAACCTAATTTCAAGGGTAGTATCTGTTTCAGTGAACATTTGATGGCTGCTGAAATGCAAAAGATCAAACTCGTGTTGAACAAGCCGATCTATCTGGGACCTACAGTTCTTGATTTGTCAAAGACGATTATGTACGAGTTTCACTATGATTACATGAAACCAAAATATGGTGACAATCTAAAGCTCTGCTATATGGATACAGACAGCTTTGTCTATCACATCAAAACCGATGACTTCTACAAAGATATTGCCGATGATGTAGCTTTGAGATTCGACACTTCAGCGTACGATGAGAAAGATAATAGACCTTTACCCATAGGTTTGAATAAGAAAGTCATTGGTCTAATGAAAGATGAGTTGGGTGGTAAGATAATGACAGAGTTTGTTGCTCTAAGAGCAAAGACCTATGCATATAAACAGCTAGATGGAAAAGAAGACAAGAAGTGCAAGGGAGTCAAGAAGTGTGTAGTAAAGAAAACCATGGGGTTTGATGATTACAAGAGATGCTTGTTCGATGGTAAGAATGTTTACAGAGAACAGATGACCTTTCAATCGATTAAGCATGATGTTCACACTATAAAAACAAACAAACTCGCTCTCAATGCGGATGATGACAAAAGAATTATTGCAAAAGATGGTATTGCTACATATGCTAGAGGACATTACAGGTATGTATAAGATAACAAAGAGGTAAGAGGTAAAAACAAAAAAAGTTGAATAAAACATTATAAAGGAATTATACACAGTAATATATAATACCTATGGATATTGACAGATTAAAACGTATTACAAATCATCAAAATAAAATGACAAGCATGTTATTATTAACACAGTTGAAAGAAAAAAATTGTGTAACTAATTTTGAGAAAGTAATGTGCGATGCGTGTTATTACGGACACATTAATGTTTTAGAATGGTTGAAAAACAATGGAGTTAATGATTTTAGTAAAGGAGTAGAATTTGCATGTTATAACGGTCACATCGACGTTTTAGAATGGTTGAAAAACAATGGAGTTACTGATTTTAGTAAAGGAGTAGAATTAGCATGTTTTAACGGTCATATCGACGTTTTAGAATGGTTGAAAAACAATGGAGTTACTGATTTTAGTAAAGGAGTAGAATTTGCATGTAAAGCTGGGAGTATTGTTAGCTTATTTATGTTATAAAAATGAAACTACTACAAACTGCTTTTTACTACATTTTTATGATATTTAATTGTTTACATTTATGAGTAATTTGTGGTTATAATAACACGTTTCGTAACTCGTATCGCGTTATGAAAACAAAGATGATAGTAGGGAAATTCCCGAAAATCATATGATATAATTTCTGCGCTATAATCGGCACTTTCCTATCTCTACTGACGTCACGCCGCGTGCTATTATACTAATCGTCAATTATCAATGGTTTAACGAAAAAATGACCCGATTAAGAAGATTTTGACCGCAAAATTCAACAAAATTTATCTCTCTCCAGAATAAAAGTGTGACACACACTCGCTATTATATATAACACTAGCATGTAGCTTTAGCTAAAAATGCCCCCGCGCTCAAGCATTCCAATTTGTACGCGCAGCAAGCTATACATTGCAAGCTATACAATGGAAACAAAAACAAACGAAGTCTTGTTACTTTTTGTTATGTCTTAGTCCTATGTCACACTGATGCTAATATACCTTTCAAAAAGTGTAAATAAGGCTTAACAAGTAACATCAGAAAGTATTTGCTTCAAACAAAAGAAATGTGTGAACTAAAACCATGGATACGTATTTTTATAATCAAAATAAGATTAAGATTTTTTAAAGAAATTCTGAGAGCCAAAAGAAAAAAAAAACTTTTTCAAAAAAAAAATTAAAGCGAAAAATCCTTAGAAATCTGCGTTTCAAACTTTGATTCGAAACAAAAAATAGCGAAAGTTTACAAAAAAGAAAAAGAAAAAAAAAAAAAAAAAAACAAGAAAAAAATATAAAAATGTTTTATTGATCATGATCTTTGGAGGACAGAAAGAAGAAAAACACGAAGAACGACAATTTGTAGGCTTTTTTGCATACACAGAAATCCAATTAAAATCTTTAGTCACCCCCCTCAAAAAATTGGTCACTTTTCTTTCTTTCTCCAATTAAAATCTTTTTAATGCAAGATCCGCCAAAAATCAGTGCATTGAATAAAATTTATTGAATGAAAGATTTAGAGCTAAAACATAGCTAAACAAAAATGGTGGACAAAATTCCAGATTTGAAGCTGTGCTTTAAAATCCTTGTCTTTCACTTCACAAAAACAACACAAAAGTAATATGAAAAATGTCTAAGCAATTTTAGCATACGAACTTCCTAAATAACATAGTATAATATAATAGTAAATTAGGAAAATAAACATTCTGTTTCCCACCTACGGTGTCATGCTTTGACATGGAAAAAAAGCAAAGTCAGCTAATAATTGAGTACCACCGTGTAACGTCAACATGAAAGTTGGAGGATGATGATGAAGATGATGAACAAAATCGGAAACTGACATTCGCCTATCTCGTGAAACTACTATGCCTCCTCGCTCGCTTACGCTCGCTGCGGGGGCAACTAGTATCTCGCGTAAAAGTTTTTTACGACTTTAATTCCGAAAAGAATCTGCAGAAATACGACGCGTTCCCGTGTGAGAACCCCGTGATGAAAATTTCAATTACGGAATCGGGACTGGAAAGTGTACTGATGTTGTAGAGCTTGAAAATCTGAGCAAAAAAATGTATGGGATCGTTTCGCTACGACCAACCGTTGGAGAGATATCATCCATCAAAGATTTTGATGACGTCATAGCCGCAGTACCAAATAAAATTTAGGCCCAAATGTTGCGTTACCCCATCACCCGTGTTGCTGACCCTAAAAAACGTCAGTTATCGCTATTGGTTCTCGAGATATTTCCCCAAAAACGTCGCGTTCGATTGGGGATGCAATGCAATGGTTCCCCGTGGTCATAAAAACATCTGACGTCAAATGCCCCGTGCTATTATACTAATCGTGAATGTGTCTTGCGTGATCGAACTGCCGCTATATGACCACGATTAAGAAGATTTTGACCATTAAAAAAACAAAAACACAACACTCTCTAAGTTAAATGTGTTGCACACGATTGCGAATTAGTATAAGTAGATAGATATGCTAAACACCGTGGTTATCCCTAAAATGATAGCAATTTTTTCTTCTTCGTGAGATGGGAGTGAATTTGTTTGACTCACTCTTGGGTGTTCTATGTGGTGGTGAACTTCCTTTTGTGAACTTTTATTTTTTGTTTGTGTTGGGGAGCTAGTCACTTTGTTTGAAATATGATGCTCTTGCATAACACTAATCATTTTATTTCTTCCGAGGCTCAAGTTCTCATTAGATATGAGAATTTTGTTATTGTAACCAGACACTCCCGACTTGATGTTTAGATTCATGTCACTAAGTAACATGTAAATGCCTTGTCCAACTGAATAATCAACTTTGCTTGAAGCGTAATTTAAAGTATCCTGATAACGTTTAATGTCCTCTTGAATATCAACTCTGCGGTTAACAATGTCTTCAAAGTTGTTCATAAAAACTCTTTGAGCTGTCAAAGCGCTTGAATTATTACCTAAGATAGAAGAACGGGCTGAGGCTTGCGAACTAAGAACAAGATAAGCATATGCTCTAACACTAACTCAGACCTGGTGTTGGATAGCTTTTACGTCTTTTTTGATATGAGCTGAAAAAATATTGTCCTTTGTATTTTTTAGGATCAGAATCAACACCATATTCACTACAGATTTTTAAAAACTCTTTTTTGTTATAAGGATTATCGTATTGGTTGAAACTATCTTCAAAAGGTAGAGGTGTCTGCAAGCGCTTAATGATTCGTCTAATGTGATAATAGACATGAAAACGATATACTGATCTAATCATAGGGTTAGGAGGAGTAGAGCGACCTTCTTTCAGGTGTTCAGAACTGACTCCACAAGCACTTGAAGCACACAAAGTGACAAAATTGAGTTGGGTTTGCCATAATTTAAATGGTTGTTCCTGCCAAATTTTCATGCGTTGTTCATTTTCATCCATTTCGTAATTAGTAAAAATATTGGGAAAGCTCACAGGAAAAGAACCATTTTTAGAGACAATAATTGTTTGTTTATATAAATCTTTAGCATTCAATATCTGAAGGTCTTGTCCTCCATTTGGTTTATAAAGCGCATTGGGAGCATATTTAAAAATGTTCTCCATTATTTAAAAATATTTTATTATTTATTTTATTATTATTATTATCCCCTAAAAGTGACTCTGTCTGCTGGAGATGGTAAAGCTGAAAAGTTGCTACCACAAAGAAAATACACTAGCAGATAATTGAAGGCATTTTTGGCAGGCAATGTAGAACTTACCTCATTAGACCAAGACCCTCGAATAATCAAAACCAATACATTAGCTAAAATAACCAAAATGAATTTACATCTCTCTGAACTCGACAACACTCAAAATCTTGAGGATGGAAAGCTAAGTGATATTTTATTAACCGTTCCCATCGCTAAATATAGAGACTTTACACATACTGAGCCTAAAAACCCTCAGTACAAAAAATTAAAAAATGGTCTATTTCAGTCTCTCACGTTGAAACTCACAGATCAGCATGGCAATATGCTAAAAGAAGACCTGGGAAGAAACGTTGTTTTGCATATCCGCTAAACCGAAATAAAAGCAAAGTAATAATGAATTATCTATCATAATTAACAAACATGGAATACGGAAAAAGATTAAATCCAGAACGTTCACTTAGAACTGCTCGTGATGTAAAAGGCTCTCGTCAAAAAGTAATTGTCACACACAATCCGAGTGAGATCGACCAAAATCAGTTATTGTTGGTTAGGTTTCCAAATTTAGGAAGCGATGTTATTATTCCAGGAACAACGAATCTAAGTTTTGATATTGAACTCGAATCGACAGCTAACACAAAAAGAACATTGGTCAGTAACATTGGGAGAGCTATCGTTAAAACGTTGGCTGTCAAGTTCGAAGATAACGAGATATTGAGCATCGATGACTTTGATATTTTTGGGTGTTACAGAGATTTATGGTTAACCAAGTTTGAAAAGAGAAACGTGATAAGACAGGGTATCATCATCGATGATGGGTGTACAGAAAATTGTATGAAATTGAGGATTGGTGCTTCTGATAAATCCACCACTGTTGAAGCGGACAAGGCCATTGCTGACACCTATAAAAACAAGTTTGTCATTCCACTCGATTTTGAAATGCTAGATAGTACTATCCCATATTATCAAGCGCCCCCAACTTCTGCCGCAGGTCAAAGAAAAACCCCAGACGGTAAATAGACACATCGCTTCTGAATACCAAAACATGGATTTTGCGGCACAGGCAAATTAGAGTAAACAAGTCAGACACAACGTGGAATTGGTCAATCAACAGACCTGCCAAATCTTTGAAGGGTATCTTAGTTCTGTTTGAAGAAGAAGAATCCTACAAACAAGATACCGGTAAATTCTACAATCCAAAGATCAAAAAGGTATCTGTCATCGTTGAGGGTAAGCCTAACCAACTTTTTGCTCAAGGGATGCAGCCGTTTGAACAATACAATGAGATTTGCAAGTATTTTGCTGAAGGAAAACCAAAAGATAATAGCGCCGGCGAAAACCGAAAGCGCTTGGGATTACATGATGTAAAAGTCTCTGATTACTTGACAAACAAGTATGCTCTATGGTTAGATTTCAGAACAATTGATGAGAATGCCTTCCATGGGACCGGTCGAAGGATTGAAAATGCGAGTGAAGGCATCACTTTACAGATTGAAAAGTCCGCTGAAGCTGCAGGAAACTTAAACGCTTATATATATCTAATCATGGACGCGCAATTAAACATACATAACGGTGAATTTATGTCTGCCTTATATTAGAAAAATGGACACACTTTACATGAAAGAGCCTCACACGGCATTATTCGTTGGACCAACAAGCTGCGGAAAAACAAGACGTGTTGTAAAATTATTAGAAAATGAATACTTTGATCACTTTGATTTCATCGTGATTATATGTCCAACATTAAGATGGAATCAAACATACAAGGAACAAAAATGGTTTTGGAATGACAGCTATGTGATTTTAATTGAGCCGGAAGGATCTTTGTGTGAATGGATTAAGAAAATGGACTTTTTCTGTGCTGGATACAAAACCTTGTTTTTGATCGACGCTGATGAGAGTTTAGACAAAAAGAGACAGCCCTTGCTCGAGTTGGCAATTAGTGGTCGCCATCGAAACCATTCGCTATGGTTACTTACACAATCATACAAAGCTATACCAAAAAATTTACGACGGCAAGCTAAAATGTTATATGTGTGGTACCCAAAAGATAGAAATGATCTAGCCACTATTCATGAAGAGAATGATGTCATTGATTCGCGAGAAGAATTGAAAGATGTCAAGGAAAAACTGAAAGGAGGGAAACACGCGTGCCTAGTCATGAGAATGGAACACCCAAGAGCGTATGTGCTTTGTTGAGCATGTTGACGTTATTTGTTACATGACTCTTGTAACAAAAGTATAAGACTCTTATAACAAAGCTATAAGAAGAAAGCAAACTCTTGTACAGCAAATTATAACAAAGCTATAAGAAGATAGCAAACTCTTATACAGCAAATTACAGCAAAATTATAAGAGAATATAAGAGAATATAAGAAAATTATAACAAACACAACAAAATGATAGAATATGTCAACTTCATGTTATTAAGCATACTGCTGGTCTCGCTATTTTGCTTTTATTCTGTATTAAAAAAATACCTCTCCCTAATAAAAATGGCGGAAACAGCGATCGATAGTTTAATCAACCAGAGTTATGATGTTCCGGGTGAATTTCCACCACCTTCAGGTGGTAACAAGCAAAAATTGCTCGAGTGTGTCTTAACTGGAAATAGCAAGCTATACTTAGGGAAAATGTACACGGAAGAGCAAATTAACAAACACAAAGATGAAGAGATAGAAAAACTTTTTAGTATTTACGAAGCTAAACTAGCCGGTCAAATGGTAAAATCCTTAGGGAAATCACTCATACGCATTTATTCCATGGGGGCTTGTGCAACGTTAGGAATAAACAATCAAGATGCATTGAGCAATGACCTGGAAACTGACCCCTTCTTAAACTCTGCCCTTCAAAGATTCACATGTGACCTATATTATAAATTCGGCTCATTATTAGCACCACTCAGTGTTGGACTTATTACCGGGAGGCATTATATCAATGGAAGAAATTTAAACACAAATAATATAAATATAGCAGATAATAAAAATGACAGAAGATCAGACTCCCATTCAAGTGACAACGAAGAACCCAAAAAAGGTTGAAGCGGGTAAGAGGTTGGCAGAATCCAACCGTAAAAAACGAAAAGAATTGAAACACGTGTCACCTCAAAAAGAAGTGGAGAAGCCCGAGGCCTCTCTCACCAAACCAAATGAACAACCTATGAACTACACCTATGGTGTAGGTGGAATAATAGCTCTCGGTTTAGTTGGTGGATTTGCTTATTTTGTGTATAAAAAGAGAGAGCAAATATTACCCCGTGGGTCACCACCCAACCCCCTTCCACAAAAATCTAAAATAAACAAACTTGAAATGGAATAAAAAGATAATCTTGCAATATATAATCTCGCAATATATGTAACAAACATGGACAAGAAAAGTATCGTCAACGATCTATATCACGCATCAGTCGTCTGCGTTTTCACTATCGGCTACTCTATGCTAGGAAAAAAGGTATTAAAAATGACACCTCCCTCAATTCAAAAGTTCGACTTGGAAGATACGGGGAAACTAGTTGCCATTATCGCCGCTAGTGAAATAACAAGAGAATACTTAACCAAACAAAAGATTTTGCCTGAAAATATTAATATCTAAATATGGCTTCTATCGCAATGATGTTAGGCGGAGCTTTAGCTAACGCTTTGGCTTTCACAGGATCAAGCTATTTGTTTTCAAGTTTATCCAAAGACAGAATCGATAAGGAGAGAAAACGTCATGATTTAGCAATAGAAAAATTACAAAAAGCACAGATTGATTGGCAGCAAAAACGACAGGAAAGGATCGATTTCATCAATAAACAACTAATGCTCGAAAAGAAGGCTGAGACTAAATTCGTAGAGCTAAATGATGCAATGAGAGAGTACAATAGGGTGTTTGGTAAGGCTAAACCCCTTGAACCTTTACCACGGGAGCCTGTATTGAGCGACTTTTATACACCGAGTCATGATCAACATGAAAGGGAATTGGCTTTTATTACTTTGAGTATGCTTGGAATTGGTGGAATTGTGTGGTATTTTGAAAGATGAAGACCATCAACAAAAATTATGTTACACGATACATGTAACATATACACCTTCAGGTGGTTACCGTCTAGTCACAAGGTAGGTATAGATCAACCCCACAACCCCTACAATCAGAGCCGATAAATTTTGACTCAACCAACCTACAACTTCTTTTGCTCTGTTCAATATCCATGATACGATTGACCCAATTATTCCCGGTAAAGCCTCTGCCGCTTTAGATGCCAATCTGCCTAGAAGTGATGCTAACACTGTGAGTTTATTTTTTATCCATTCCTTTGCACCGTCCTTTTTATCACCACCTTTGTCGTCAGGATTTTGTGTGTGACTTGCCACCGAGCTTCCAGCTGGTAATAAAGCTTCCACAAGAACACCGATAGCCATACCAAACGCTGTCAGAACGCTAACGATTGTTATACCTTGTTCACGGAATAGTGTTCGTATCCTTTCACCCAATGTGGTATCTTTGTCGAGGACTTTAGCAATGGTTTCTTTGATGCTTGTAACTTGACTGTTTAGTTTGCCTTTGAGAATATTAATGTTCTCTTTCCTAGTTTCCAACTCTTCACGTAATCCCTCCATTCTCTCTTCAACCTCTTTTCGTTGTTCATCTGTGTATGTTGTATCATTTTCCATTTCTTCCAACTTGTTTTTCTCCTTATCGATATGCTGTTCTATTCGAACCTTTTTTGCAACCTCTTCCTGAAGACCTCCTCGTATGTTTCTCAGCGCTTTATCCAATCCTAACAGCTCACGCACAGGATATTCAAATAGATCGCCGGTCTGAGTTGTTTCATGATCGACCGATTGTTGTCTAAGCGCTGAAATTAAATCTTCTGTACTGTTTACCACATCACCGGACATATCTTCTAACTCTACATCAGTTGCTGTTGTAATTTTAGATGTCGAGGGAAGCTCTTCTTGTATTTTGTTAAGCGAAGCTGCCTGTCAGCTGACAATTTGCTCTTAGATACATCATACCCTAAATTACGCAGCCTTTTTTTGCCAAGTATTTCTGCTATAGTATCAATAGCCCTTAGTTTTCCATTGTTCGTCAATGGTTTGCTACTGTCTTTGTAGTATAATTCACCATCTCTAATTTCAAACAGATCGGTATATAACACCTCAGGTTTGGACTGGAATTTTTCATACAACCCTTCAACTAGTTCTTTCAAAACTCTAGTATTCAGACTGAGACCTCCGAATGATGTTTCTCGACCTTCGGCTGTATGTATCTGTCCACCCGTACGATCTCCACGTGGTATGAGAGGAAACGTCTCATCGGTTGTTTCATCTGTCGTCATGCCATGTTCTCCAAATGGGTCAATGTCAATGTCTGCCATTTTATTTATTTAGAGGATAATTTATTATTTATTATAACATAATAACCCTCTAAATATGAGTGTTTCAATATACCCAAAACTACCCACTGCTCCTGAGGATTTGAGTGAGCAAGAAAAGTTTAACGCAAGCGTAATAAATTCTGAGTTTGAAGAGTTGATAAAACTAAAGGACAAGTTTAGCATCAAGCTCAAGAGATACAGCAAGGCGATAGAACGATTGATGCTACTAAATGCTAGCTCAAGCGCTATAACCATTGCCTCTGGCATCGGTTCAATTGCAACAGGGGCTACTATGCAGGATTAGGTGGTGTAGCCTTAGCCGGCTCTATCTGTACCGGACTTACCACAGCTGTCATCAAAAGATATCAAAAGAAAGTAGAAAAAGTGATAAAATTATATGATACTGTTACATCCTCAATCGCTGTGTTCGAAATTAACATCAGTCAGGCACTGACTGATGGGAGGATCAATTACAAAGAATTTCAGGTTTTGCAGGGAACATATTACAAAGCTTTAGAAAGACTCAGTTCTGCAGACTGAAACCCAAAATCAATTTCAAAAAAGCTTGATGGTAGAACTTCAAAACCTGAAAAAATCCATAACCGAAAATGGTTACTAGGATGTGCGGTTATGTGCTCCTCAATTTGAAAAAGTGATAAATGAAAATGATATAAAAAGATATGATCACAAGTATATAGACAAAAAGAGACAATGGAATTCCCAACAGTTGAAACATTTGAACAACACATGGAACAAATTGTTCCAATCATAAAGTGGAGAGAGCTAACTGAAAACGTGATTTATCATGTTAAATCTGTAGGTGAGATAGACACACCTGCATCTGAATTTGGTTCTGGAACAGCTATGTATGCAGAGGTCCAAGACAGAACAGGAAATTTATATAAGACGTGGCTGCCTGCAAGACTTTGCGTTGAATTAAAGGGTTATGGTTGGAGTTCTAGAGAAGCCTTTGTCAGACCGAAGGGACTCAAACAATCTGAAAAGAATCATGAAAGGCAATTCTTTGATTATGACATTATGTGGCGCTAAACCTCGTCGCTAGACGACTCATCTTTACTTGTTTTTAGTAAAGATACTTTGTATGTACGGTTCACCAACCTTGCACATAATCAGGAGGTAGCTCTGTATCCTCAGGTATCAACATCAACTCTTCTTTCACAAAAGCTCGTTCAGGTCCATCTTGAAGGTAATATAGTACACGGTTACCTGGTTGATCTATTACCTCACTCAATCTATATGTCCTCTTTGACCATATCCTATCGGTTGCTCGTCTCCGCCCATCATCATGCTCTTCACCCGGTTGCAATAGATATCTATAAACCCCATCTTGGGGTAATTTTTCTTCAGGTGGATAGCTCTCTTGATGAGTCAAAGGCACCTCTTTCATTTTAATAGCATCTTTTGGTTTCATGTCAGTCATCTGCGTCTTTGTATCATTCAATCTTTCTACTAATTTATACAAATGCTTAACCCACGTAGATGATACCTTTTCTGGATCATTCAGTTCTTGAGTATCTTGAACCTTAAATAAATTTTCAGCAAGGACCTTGTTCAACGCTTCAACAAAGGCTGTATGGGTATGCTTATATTTTGTAGTTGCTCTTTTAATTTCAACCTTATGCTTCTCCAACAATTTTGATACATCCGCTTTGAATTCTGAACCGTTATCACATTGGAAAGTTTTCGGATAAGTTAACGGTCCAACCTTGTAGATGTCTTCAATCATAGCGGCAACCTCTTTCGCTCTCTTAGTCTTCAAAGGTCGGGCCACCTTATAGCGTGAAGCAGTGTCAACACCAGACAAAATGTACTTGTATTTATTACCATACAGCATATCACTAGGCATATACAATATATCAAATTGATGAATCTCATTCGGTTTAGTCACCTCATAATGTGGACGTTCGATCCTTTTCGGTGCTGGTAGATGTACCTGCCACAAAGCTTGTTTTGATAGCCACTTCTTAATTTCCTTCGGTTTGAAGCCAAATCCTCTTAGATTGCGAATAGCCTTTTGTCCTTTCCATAAGTTTTGAGGTTGATAGTAAATCTCTTGAAGTTTAGAGTTTGACATCTTTTATTTATACATATTTTATTAAGAGATCATGATCACTTATATATCACACAAATAATAATTATACAACATGACTTCACGTAATACAGTTGTTGAATTAAAAGCTCTCGCAAGAGAACGCGGCCTACGTGGCTACTCAAAACTCAGAAAGGCGCAGTTACTCGAATTATTAGCGGGCCCACCAGCTCGTTTGTCTACAGCAACACCTGTTCCACCACCAAGATCTACTAGGCGATTCAAACCTGTGTCTTTTGTAAAGGTGTTGAATCAGGGCAAAGAGATCGTGTCAAAATTTATAGAGAGTGGAAAAGATCTGGTTCAAAATGTACCCGCAAAGATCAAAGGGACTTTTAACCAAATCAAAGAAACAACGTCGAAACTAATAACAACAAGATTCGCAAAAATGCGACTATATATTTCCCCAAAGTTGCAAAAATTTTATCAATTATCGTGTGTACACAGATAACCATAAGATAAATGGTACAGCTACAATGGTAACGCTACCATCAACTTGATACTCATATAAAAATGCTGTCCATACTTATCAGGGTGGAATTGAACTTAATACCACAAAAAAACTTATTTCGAACTTTATGAAAAGAAGATGTATGAACATCAAATGATAAGGTTTCACAATTTTTGCCAATGTGTTAAAAGTGATTGAGAAGTTACTATGGACATCATAATTAACATATGATCTTTATTCCTGCGGAAGACAAGTTTCCTATCCTTTAAACAATAAAATCACAGGAAAAATATAATTCAATAGACTTGCTTTCTGTAACTCAGATGAAACTCTCTTACAAAATTATACAATCAAATTTGTATAATGGTTTACAAAAGAAGAAGAGAAAATTGTCAAACTTTTGAGTAGACATAGCAGCAAATAACTATCAGGCAATCAAAAACCAATCTTTACTAAAACATGTTATGTGTAGCATTTCAAATTAGGAACGAAGAGTTAGAATGACAATTTATAAAATTGAATTCAAGTTTTTAGAATAAACAGCTCTGATTCAAAAAAACATGTTTACACACATATATTAATTTGATAAAAATGACCTTCATAAATCCCAAATGAAAAAAAAATATTTTAGTAGTGAAAACATACATCCATAACCAAATCACTATACAGCTGGAAGTAGAAGTTATTGTTTTGGCTTGCTTTAATTTATAGACTGTTATGTTGGAATGTGTTTTGATTTATGTTCGTTGATGTTTGTAATAAAAATTGTCAGATGTATTAACTTTTGCGAGACAGTATCAAAACAGCATACGTGATCATGGAGTTCATATGTTGTTGTATCAAACGACTATCCAGGGAAGCACATTCAACCAGATTATTTCATGTTTGTTTACGTGTGTGTTAATCCTTTTAATTAAAATATATATATATTATACGTATACAATTGGTTTTCTGAACATCTTTTTGCATATACGATATCACGTTTTTATTGGCAGTTTTTGTGATGTACTCTTTGAAATAAATAACTGGTTGTTCTCCACATAAAAAGTGTTTCCTTCATATGGCTGTACATCCAGTTGGACTACATTATCAGCAGGATGCAAAATAAAAATAAATCTTCAGCCTGGCTTTTAATAATGAACTTTTAACTTTGCACTGAAATCACAGATTCAATGCTCTACTGTTCCAAGCATGTAACCACCATTCATCATAACGTTGTTATCAACAACAAAAACAAAACGTCTGTGACATTGATATCGCTGTTTTCTGTTTTTCTTGTGTTTATTCAAAAAATTTTATTCAAAATTTTTTAAAAAACATTAAGGAAAACACTGAACTAAAACGACTTAATACCATCATTTAACGTTTTATCTCTTGAATCATCTTAGAAGTTATATTAGCATACAAAGCTAAAATCTTCCACTACCCAACTGCATTGACTGAAAAGAAATGGCGCTACTTCACTGAACACTAGCCTCTATTCTTATCTACCTTGGCTAGGCCAATACTGAATACTGAACCGAGGCTATAAAAGTGAACGAAGAGGAGAAGGAAATGCCGGTTTTAACATATATTTCGCCCTATGGGGAAATATATAAAAACCCAAAATGTAGAGGAATCTCTCGCCGATCTAATTAGCAAAAACCTTTCAGATCTGACAGGTAACAAGAAACCAGAACCAAGAAAAAGAGAAGATGTGAATATCGCTGATGTAAAAAGGGAACTGAAAGAAAGAAGAGACACAGGTAATCCAAAAGCATTTACTCCTATTGAAACGGCTTTTAATGGTTCTTACAAAAGGTTCAAGATAAACTCAGATGGAAAAAAGGATGTTGATTCGTTTCTCAAAAAGGTTCGACCCATCCTAATTGATCTGATTAAGAAGGAACTCAAAAACAAAACATCAATAAAAATTCAAGCAACTGTGTGGATCAAATGGAGAAAGGAGGATTTATCCAATCCTGAAGCGACAATCTATGTTGATAAGGCGTTCAATAGCAATATGGAAACAATTCACAGTGAAAGCGATATATCTGATGTTGTTAATAAGATGTTCAAAAAGATAATCGAACAGGTTGAAAACCCTGCATTACCTCAATCCGGCTTTGTTATCGATAAGATTTTAAATATTGATGTAGACTTTCACAAGCTAAAATTAACGAGAGGTAGCTCATATATCCCACTTCCTAAAAACTTTAGTGGAAAACGATCTGTTATCAATCCACATAACGAAGATGATGAAGAGTGCTTCAAATGGGCTGTTACTGCTGCTTTGAACCACAATGAGATTAAGAAAGATCCACAAAGGATAACGAATCTCAAGAAACATGTTGATAAATATAATTGGGAGGGTTTAGTGTTTCCTATGGCGCTAGATAAGATCAACAATTTTGAAAGAAGAAATCCGGATATTGCAGTTCACGTTTTGTCAAAAGACTCTAGAGAAGGTATTTACGTTTGTCGCAAGTCAAAGCATATAGAGCGGGAACACAATGTATATTTATTCCTATTATGTGATGGAGAAAGGAAACACTACATCACTATCAAGAACCTAAGTGGTGTTTTGTCAAAGAAGAATAGTAAACACAAGGGGGCAGAGCATTATTGCTTGAATTGTCTCTCAGGTTTTAATAGTGAGGAAACCCGAGATGAACACTTTGAATATTGCAAGAATAACGATGCTGCTAAGATTGAGATGCCAAATGAGGGTACCAAAGTTAAATTTCACGATGGTCAATATCAATTCAAGGTTCCATTTATGATGTACGCCGATTTTGAGTCTGTCCTTATAAGCTCGCAGGAGAATTATAAAAATAAACTAAAAACAGAATCTTTCACCGAAAAGGTCAACACCCACATTCCATCAGGATTTTGCTGCTATACCAAATTTAGTCATGGTGAAGTTTCAGATCCTCTAACGCTTTACCGCGGTGAAGACTGTGTTTTGCGTTTTGTAAATCATGTAGTTTCTGAGGCGAAACGATTGTACAACATGTTTCCTAAACGCAAAATGCAAGATCTCACAGATGAAGAGCAAGAAAGATACGTCAATTCTGATAAGTGTCACATATGTATGAAAAAGTTTAACGACGAGCTCAGAGTCCGAGATCATTGTCATTTTACTGGTAAGTTTCGTGGAGCCGCCCATCAAGAATGTAATCTCCGTTATAAAGTACCTAAATATATTCCGATCGTCTTTCACAATCTGAGCGGTTATGATGCGCATCTGTTTATCAAAGAACTCGCGAGACAATATGGACATGAAACATTGAGAGCGATCGCTGAAAACAAAGAAAAATATATTTCATTTAGTTTGGATGTAAAAGTTGGTGAATATGTTGATAAGAATGGTGAATTAAAAGATAAAAAGATAGAATTGAGGTTCATTGATTCGGTTAGATTTATGGCATGTAGCTTAGATAATCTTAGTGCAAATCTAGTGGGTGTTAATGGGTTGGTGTGTGAAGGGTGTAAATCAGGCTGTGAATTTGCATATCTAGATGAGGATTATATTGCTCACGGAAAATGCAATAAATGTGATGTAGGATGTAGGAGACAACTTAGTAAACAAACCCTGCTTGAAAACTTTGATAACATGTATGATGGAAATGATGAACAATTTAAATTACTAATGAGAAAAGGCGTCTATCCCTATGAATATATGGATTCCTTTGAAAAATTTAATGATACAAAACTACCACCTATTGAGGCATTTTACAGCAAACTAAACTTGGGTGGAATAAGTGATTAAGACTATAGTCATGCTCAAAATGTATGGAAAGCCTTTAATACTAAAAATATGGGAGACTATCATGACTTGTATCTAAAGACTGATGTACTTTTGTTAGCCAACGTTTTTGAAAAATTTAGATACACATGTCTAAAACACTACCAGCTAGACCCTGCACATTTTTATACTGCTCCAGGATTAGCATGGAAGGCGTGTTTGAAAAAGACTGATATTGAATTAGACTTGTTGTCTGATATGAACATGTTTCTCTTCATGGAGCAGGGAATTAGAGGAGGTCTCGTTCAGGCGGTTCGTAGATATGCGAAAGCAAACAACAAATACATGTTGGATCAGTATGATCTTACTAAAGAAAGTAGCTTTCTCCAATATCTAGATGCGAACAATCTCTACGGCTGGGCTATGATACAGAAGCTGCCCACGGGTAATTTTAAATGGTGTGACGATCCTGAAAGCTTCACTAAAGAGAAGATTGTTGAATACACTGACATAAATGCTGACAAAGGATACTTTCTACAGGTCGATGTTAGCTATCCAAAAGAGCTTCACGATGCGCATAACGATCTTGCATTTATGCCTGAGCGAAAGAAGATCAACGGAATTGAAAAGCTTATCCCTTGTTTGTCAGACAAGAAAAATTATGTCATACATATCAGAGCTTTACGTCAAGCATTAGAACATGGGTTAGCTTTAGAAAAGGTTCACAGGGTGGTGGAATTTGATCAAAGTGCTTGGTTGAAAACATACATCGACTTCAACACCGATTTGCGTACAAAATCTAAAAACGACTTTGAAAAGGACTTCTTCAAGCTGATGAATAACAGTGTGTTCGGAAAGACTATGGAGAACGTTCGAAAGCACAAAGATATCAAACCAGCTACGAAGCAACAACAATATGAGAAACTGGTGATGAAGCCGAATTTTAAAAAGCAGCATCTGGTTTTCTGAAACACTGATGGGTGTTGAAATGCAGAAAATCAAAGTCGTGTTGAACAAGCCAATCTATCTAGGACCTGCAATCCTCGACTTGAGTAAGACAATAATGTATGAATTCCATTATGATTACATGAAACCAAAATATGGAGACAACCTCAAACTATGCTATATGGATACAGATTCATTTGTGTACCATATTAAAACTGATGACTTTTACAAAGACATTGCTCATGATGTTGCTGACAGATTTGATACTTCAGCTTATGAAAAGACAGATAATAGACCTTTAACCATTGGACTAAATAAAAAAGTTATTGGGAAGATGAAAGATGAGCTGAGTGGAAAGATTATGACTGAGTTTGTCGCTCTAAGAGCAAAGACTTATGCATATAAGCAACTTGAAGGGAAAGAGGATAAGAAATGCAAGGGTGTTAAGAAATGTGTGGTTAAGAAGACCATGGGGTTTGATGACTATAAGAGATGTCTACTCAAAGGTGAAAACATTTACAGAGAACAGATGACCTTTCAATCGATTAAGCATGATGTCCACACCATAAAAACAAACAAACTCGCTCTCAATGCGGATGATGACAAACGAATTATCGTCGATGGTATTACAACATTAGCAAGAGGACATTACAAGTTACAATAAGAACACAGAGCATCACATAAGGTAAATAATTGATTGGGATTCTCGTTGATAATTAAGGTGAAAATCTAGAGATACAATTTGGTTTAGTGGAAAATAATTAACAGGGATTCGCGTTGATAATTAAGGGATACACTTCTGCGCTATCATCCGCATTTTCCTATCTCTAAATGTTAAATGGTACTCGTCTCGTGATCATAATGCGAAACAGTTCTAAAACGATTTTGAGTGAGTGTTGAGTAGCTTAGAGGCTTCCTAAAAAACTGGCTTTGTCGAAATATTTAAGTATGCCACTTACCAGGCCCACAATAAACCAAAACATTTGTTTTCGAACAAAACTTAGTTTTATTTCCGTTTTATAGCTTGCAATGTATAGCTTGCTGTGTATACAAATTGAAATGCTTGAGTGCCGGAGTGGGGGGGGGGGGGTTGGGGGGGGGGGGGGGGGGGGGGGGGGGTGGGGGGTGTTACAAAAAGCAAGTGTTCTCTTGAATTACATTGTTTCCTGTAATTTTATGGTTTAAAGGCCTATCCTTTAACTTGTCCTCTGCAGGAATAAAGATCATACGTTTTTATTATGATGCAATTGCTTTGCACATTGATGCGCTTATTGATATTCAGTTGTGTAAGGGGAAATATTAGTTGCATTTAGGTCTTTTAATTCTTAACTTTTTATTTTTGAATGTCCATAGTAACTTCGAGTCACTTTATATCAATTTCATATCACTTTCTATCAATGTACGCATAATAATTAATAAAACTAGCCGCCCATATCCACCTGCTCTGTATCACTCTATCAATAAACGTCAAATTTCCTTACAAACGGCTCGTACAACTTGTGCTCAACCAGAAGCAGATTCGAAGTCACAACCTCTGGTAAAACCAATCTTTTATCAGTGTTACAATACACTCCAAACGTAGAGAGAGAAACTTCAACTTTTTATTAGCTTTTGTTTTAAAAAAGTTACGCGTTCTAACATGGGTGCTATCAAACAGGGGGAAAATGGTTTCTCTTCTTAAAAGGTTCACACGGAGGAGAGAAAAAAGGCACGTGCTAAATGAATAAATAGAATAAAAAAACGTTCGATCAGAACGCTTAACAATTAAAAGAAGAAATTAATTTATTAAAAGAGAAGCAAAAAAAAACATTTTGTTTTTATATGATACTCTTTTTTTACCTATCGGTTTTTAAACATTTTGATTGCTCAAAAAAAAAGTTCACCCGTCTCAGACAGTCAGGCAAGAGTTAGTGGCAAACCGAACATATGCTGCCACGTTCTGCCACTGCTGCTTTTTGTCCAAAATGTTTAATCAGTTAGTTTCTTTGTATTTAGTTGATGTACTGTTTTCAAAGCCAAGTCAACGTGGAATATAAAACTAACAATAATGATAAAAACAAAACGTTATTCCTATTAGTTCATCAGCCGAAAAAAGTCACGTTCGATTGGGGTTGCAATGTATTTGCTTCGAACTCACGTCGCACACAAAAAAAGAAATGATTTCGCTCACAACTCAATCTACCATTTTGCGTGACTTACAAACAAACAAACAAACAAACAGACAGACAGACAGACAGAGAATCGGCTATTAATATATAGACATCACAACTTTGGGGAAATATATGCAGTGACATTTTTGCGAATCTTGTTTGATAATCCTGTTTCGAACGACCCACTTGTTGATTTCTTTCTCAAGATAAGGTATTGATTTAATGCTTGTTTGCTGAATAACTTAAAATACTCGATGGAAAGCTCAGTTTCAAGAGCCAAAGGTTCGCTTATACTCATATAGTTGTTTCTGGCACCGATTTCACTTTTGATTTTTACTCGAAAAAAATTCATTCGGTAACATGGGCGTGTAAGATGTCCCTTTGTGCTATTTATAGCAAATGAAGTCAATGAGTGCCGTATTTGATATCTTTTCTCCCTGGTATAGTTGATCTTTGGGGGATGGAAAGGAGGAGGCAGTTGTTTTACATTTTGGGTTTTTTTCTTTTACATGCATTTTACATATTTTTATTAACACTGCATATTTTAAGTTTTTGTGCAGCAGTAGCTCGTCGTTCTGTTTTCTTCTTATAAAAGTCAGCTTTTCCATTAGACCTTTACTATCTTTAATGTCGGCAATTCGAAATTTTAATGGTCTTGTTACCTGAAGCGCTGAAAGTGTGCTATTCAACCAACTTTCATCTTCTTCACTCAGTTTATATTTCGTACCGATATCACCAGTTTTCGTTAAAACGCCTTTGAAAAACTTGAAGAACTTCTTTGTGCAAGAATTTGTTACTCAAAAGAAAGGTCAATTTGCTAACATAACTCTTTTATATTCTTCCCTTCGCAAAGCATTACCTTCAAATAAATTTCAGACATAGTACAAATATTAAATTAAATTTAACTTCTTTGCTCTGATCATCAATGTGCTCGGTTGTCTTGAAGGATGAAAGCTATATTCCGGATCTCGTAAAATCGATGTCCATTTACCATGACCATATCTCTTTATACCATACGATACCAAACGAATCTTCCGTAGCCGAAAATGCAACCATGCTCTGTCGTTTGATAACTTTGTCTTTTAGTTCTGCTGCAGCGGATACGTTCTCGTTTAAAGCAATGCTACTACAGGAGTTCGCTTGCTCATTTCTTCGGTCCACTCCATTATTGTCGAATTCGTTAGAAGTTGATACTTTAGAATGGTCGTTAAAGTGATGGCTAGCCGTATATTCTTTGTCCACGGCTACGAGCTTTTCCATACACTGTTGACCCTGACGGGCTACCTCGGCTGATTGAAGTTTTTGATAATGTATTCTAGCTACGTGTCATGTATGCTTTTGATCACGTGATAAAGCCGCTTGCTCACGTTCGTTCAGTTTGCCTATGCTTTCCGTTTCGATAATCTGTCTGTATCGTGTCGGATTTATATACTTTCCAATAGCCTGGTAAACAATTCTTCCGAAAATATCACTTAACTGTTTCAGCTGAGTTCCATTCTTTGTTACCAAAACGTAATCGCAAATAGGATTTAGTCTAGTCCGAATACAAGCTATGTACCCATTCAAAATATCAACAACTCTTTTCGAAATAATGAGAGTATCAAATCCATATTTATAATTTGTTTTGAATCTTGTTTGATCGATAACACCGCCTTCACTTCCAACGCCACGTACCATTGTAACAGTCAAATACTGATATGTCATTGGTCGACTTGCTTTCACCATAAGAAACAGTACAGCTACAACAAACGAAGTGCTGAAAGACAAATCGTGTGCTGGAATGATGGCAGTCGAATCACTAGCGTTAATCAATATCTGTGAAAATTTGTTGGCATGAAAAGGAATAACATTTTGTAAATCTTCCAGCCTAGCCCAACAATTGATAGTTTCAAGGTATTCCTTGCTCGGTACTGTACTCCATTCAATCCTCATTTGCTTTGCTAAGCACTTTTTTACCCTGTCTAAGCAAATTTCAGCTGCAATGAATACAGGTATATTCTCGCTTTTAATTGCATTACTCCTTCTGAAGTCAAGCGTGTGAGAAATGGCGTTCATGTAGCCAATAATTCCAGAATGACCAAGTTTCCAAGTTTCCTTCAAGTTTCCTTCAATCGATCCAACGCAACAGTCTATAACACATCTTGGTACGTCCCAGAGAATAGATACGTCATCGCAACAGAATTTCGCATACTTTAATAGTTTGGCTGTTATTTGTTCCGCTTGACACAAACTTTTACCTCCTCCACCTGGACTTTGTAGCCATTTTGAAAACAGTTTTCCAACAGTACATGTTTTAACAAACATCGGCATTGAAGAAGTGGAGTCTCGTTTTCGTTTACTTTGAGTGGATACTCGTGTTGAAAATTCAGGAAATATAGTGGTAACGTCAAGTTTCTCGTCAAAAAAGTAAAACCAACCATGCTTTGTATAAACGTGTTTTCTACAACCTCTTTGCGTTTTAAAGCCTTCGCTTTCACATGACTTCACAGGACATATGTATACTCCATTGCTAGTAATTTTTAAGGACAACCTTTTCGGTTTCCTTTCATTTCCAACAGCTTTTTGTCACATCTTCTTTGATAAAATGCGTCTTTTCAACATCTCTGTCACGTAGTGAATCAGAAGATCAAGACGATTCCCTTTATGCAAATGTTTTAATTAGGAAACGTGTGAATTTCGACCAATAAAAAAGCTGTTCTTTTATTGCAAACTTGCGGAAACTGACAGACCGAATTAAAGTGGTCAGCAGAAAGTCTTTAGGGTTTTCCACTTGTGTTCCGTATTATACACGACTCCATGATTTTTATAATGATTACACCAATGGGAACATTCTGTCTCATATATAACGGAACAAAGCTTTCCGTACAAATACATTGCAAGTTAGCAGAATACAGAACAACATAGACCGTTTAGGATATTAAACATCGGTCTTGCAAAGACTTTTCTATTCTATAAAACATCGTGCATCTGAAAAAAACTCTAAAGGTCCCAAGAGTGCCTCAGAAATTGTTCCTTTTATAACAAAAGGAACTAACGAAATAGGAACACGCGCAAATGATAAAATGTTTATGCTCCATTGCTTTGCAAATTTACTTACAGAAAGGAACAAAATAAGTTTATACACTATATAATAATAATAAAAAACCGTTAGGATACACTGGCAAACCGAACATGCTGCCACGTTCTGCCACTGCTGCTTTTTGTCCAAATTGTTTAATCAGTTAATTTCTTTGAATTGAGTTGATGTATTGTTTTCGGAGCCAAGCCAACGGTGGTCCTTGGAATATAAAACAATAATAATAATAATAAAAACACAACTTATTCCTATTGGTTCACCAGCCAAAAAAAGTCACGTTTGATTGGGGCTGCAATGTATTTGCTTTGAACTCACGTCGCACACAAAAAAAGAAATAATTTCGCTAACAACTCAATCTACCATTTTGTGTGAATTACAAACAAACAGACGGAGAATCGGTTATTAATATATAGACTAGCCGCTGTTGTCATTACCTTTCGTCGTTAATTTGACCATGCTATAACGTCAATATAACATTGTTTTTGGTCATTTGATCGTTGCACAACATCCGTACAACGTCATTTTTGGTTATTTTCAATCGTCATTTTGACGTCAAAATCCGACGTTGTTTTGCTGTTTCCTTTTCGACCATTAAACGACCCTCAAGCGACGATGGAATACGACGTCGAAACAACATCGAAACAATGTCTTTGTGCTTACTGGGCTCGCTGTGTCTTATTTTACCACTTCTGAGACCTTTTGCATCGTATTTTAGAGCTTTTTTCCTGAATTTAAGTGTTTTTGACGAAATTAATTTTTTTTAAATACTTCGAATAAGTGGAACCATTTTTTTTCAACAGCCCTAACTCCACAGTACACATCAGTTAATTCGAATGCTGTTTAATTCGAACATTCTTTATTTCGATCAAATTCTTCAGTCCCTTTGAGTTTGCTCTAATAAAGTCTTATATTTTGTGTCGCTTAATTCTAACTCCGTTAATTCTAACATTTCGTTAATTCGAACAGTTTTTTCGAGGCTGCAAAAACCACTCCTTAATTTGAAGCTTTACGCACTATTAATTTAAGACTGTAGTGGAAATGAAGACATTTTTCTTATGGTGGTAAAATTTCTTTCAACTGTTCAATAAATAAGGTATTTTTTTTATAAGCTACTTCTACTTTGCAGCTATTGTTATCGCTTGCTTATAGAAAAAATAAGATTGCTTTTGGCCTGTCTTTCCTTTTGCTAAATGTAGAACCAAGAACTTGTTCTGTATTACTGCGACAGCGTATTTTGTCAAATTCATTTTCTTGTTTTACTCGACTGTCTAGATCTTCTCCAATTTTTGGCTGCCATATTTCCATATAAGCATGGTAGCATATACGAAGACATGTATTCCTTCTTCTATCCGAATTGTTGTTTTTCCCAATTATCCGATAATTCGCACATTTGCTAATTCAAACAAATTTTTTTTGGTCCCTTGGGTGTTTGAATTAACGGATGTGTACTGTGTGTTTGAAGCTAAAATCAATGTTTTTGCCAAATCGAAGAAATACAGTGGACTCTCTCGACTACACTCTACCCTTTATTTCGAGTTTCTATCGAACAAAAAGCTCGGTCCCTTGGACGTTCACGCACTCTGTATCCTAATTTTATCTCCTTATTGCGAACATTTCTCTATCTCTCGAACAAAAATCTTGGTCCCTTGCAATTTTTCCCGTCTAAGGGGCTGGCTATATTGCATTCATTTCTTTTGTTTTATCACATTTGGGTTATATGATAAAAAATCATCCTGCTTAAACAGATATAGGGGAATGAAAAGGTCAACAAGAAGGTGACGAGGAAGATAGCGATGATGAAATGTCAGTTGAAGAAGTAATAGATCCTGTCGAGATCGGTTTTTGAGTCTGTCATTGATGCCTTGAAAGATGCCTCCATGTACAGCGACGAAAGCGAGCACATGAAAACACTTTTGAACGATTATATGAAAAAGAGAGGTTGAAACATTACAGACTTTTTAAAACATGTATAATCTTATCTATGCGTAATATTTCAAAATTTTGTAACAAAAAAGACCTCTTAGTAAATGCTAAGGAGGACTTTTTTGTAACAAAACTTTCAACACTTGAAACCTAATACCTTATCGGTAAAAAAAGTCAGCAAAAAGTGACTAAGTTTTGGCTAGGTGACTAATATTTTTGCCGACTTAAGTTTTTTCTGACTTTTTTTTTTTGCCAAAAAGTACTTTCCAAACTACTTTTTGCCTATTTTTCTTCTCTGTGTTACCAATTCTTATTTAGGTGCTTTTTGCAGTAGTATGAAAATATAATTAAAATCAAATTGTATGAAGAAGAACAAGTGCATCCAGGACAAACACAAACTGAACAAGAACAAAAGAAGGGTCAAAAAGAACAAAATAACGAAAATACACAAATGAAGGAAAAAACTGTTATTGAAATTGACAAATTAACCTAATTTACCTAACCTTTCTTTTTGGTATTGTATTTATTATTTTCCCGTAGGGCGAAATATATGTTAAAACCAGCATTTTCTTCTCTTCCTCCTCCTTCTTCTCCTTCTTTTCGTTCACTTTTATAGTCGAAGTTCAGTATTGAACTCTGGCCTAGCTAAGGTAGATAAGATTAGAGGCTAGTCTTTAGTAAAGTGGTACGCCATCTTTTCAGTCAGTGTCAGTGCAGATGGGATTTTGAAGATGTTTTCTGCTAGATTTAATGTTTCAATAGATGAAACGTTAAATGATGGAAATAAATCGTTTTATTTTATTTTATTTTAAAACTTTTGAATGAACGTGTAAAAAAAAAACAAACAAACAAAAAAACATTGGTATGTTTTGTTTTTGTG
Source organism: Turritopsis dohrnii (assembly GCA_027922465.2). NCBI lineage: Eukaryota > Metazoa > Cnidaria > Hydrozoa > Anthoathecata > Oceaniidae > Turritopsis > Turritopsis dohrnii. Next base: position 757,439 of record BQMF02000151.1, on the reverse strand, counting down.
TTGATAACAATGTGTTATGATGATGATATTGGTAATTAAATGCTTGGAAAAACAAACCATTGAAGCTTTGATTCCAGTCCAAAGGTGAAAATTCATTCTCAATAACCAGGGAGGCTGAAGATTTATTTAGTATGATCCTGATGTAATGTAGCTCAACTGAACTGAAAGCATGATGATGTACAACATAAAGAAAGAAACCCTTTTCAAGTGGAGATCAACCACCAGTTCAACCAGTTACGTTATTTCAAATACAGCAAGTAAATATGTGATATCGTATATACAATATAAAGTTCAGAAAACCATTTACGTATAATATTTCAATACACAGAGGATTGAGACACATAATAATAAACTTGAAATGGTGGAGCGTACTTGGATAGTTGTTTAATCCAACAACAGAAACATACTGTAAATTGAATCAAGTCGGATGTGTATTTTCACTACGAAAATCTGTTGTTCCTTTCCATTTTGGATTTACGAAGGTCATTTTTATCACATAATAAACAATGAGTGTGAACACATTTTTTTGAACCGAGATGTTTATTCTGATTCTTGAATTTGGTTTTATAAATTGTCATTTTAAGCCCATCTCTTTTTTGAAAATAACTCTTCGGTCCTAATTTGAAATGCTACGTAATATTTGTGTTAGTAAAAATTTTGATTGCTTATGATTATTAGTTATTTGCTTATGATATTTACCCCCAAAGTATATATTTTACTATATATAGCTATTGAACATGTTTATACATAATAATAAACAGAATTAAGATAAGTTTCATTATTGAGAATTTTATTTACATTTTATTTACAATTCCACTGTAGCTAAGATTAGGTTTAACAATTTTTTTTTCTTTTGTACAGTAAAACCACCTGTTTACAAATGTGATAATATAATGTTGTATATAAGATTCTATCTGAGTTACAAAAAACAAGTGTTCTGTTTTACGTTGTTCACGGTATAAAGGATGCAAAGCTGCTGCAACAATAAAGATCATACATTTGTTATGATGAAATTATTTTACACATTGATGATATATATATGCAGTTGTTTAATGGGAAATAGTAGTTGCATTAAGGTCATATAACTTTTAGCTAAGTGCCCATATAGTAACCTCTCACTTTTTAACTCTGCGGCAAAAATTATATAACAAACCTTATCATTTGACCATGAACATCTTCATTTATTAAATTCAATTCCACCCTGATTAGTAAGGACAACATTTTTATCTGTGCATCAGGTGGATGGTAGTTATACTGTAATTGTTTCATCCTACATTTTTCTCATGGTTATCAATGTACACACAATAATTGGCAAAAATTTGGCAACTTTGGGGAAATATATAGTCGCATTTTTGCGAATTTTGTTTATTTCTTAAAAACGCTTTAGAATTATCCAAACCTTCTTCGTCATTTTTTGTCTTGGAAATTGGTCGGCAAAAAGTGACTAAATTTTGTCCGAGTGACTAATTTTTTTGCCGACTTTTTGTTTTTGCCGACTTTTTTTTACCAATGCGGTACATCTTAAATAGTCTTCGTTAGCCAAACCTGCTCTTTTTAGTAAAAATTTCGATTTTTAATTTAACTTTCTTTATCTCAAACTTTCTCGAACAAACTTTTGTCCCTTATGAGTTGGAGAAAGTCCACTGTAAGGTTGAATGTCTGCGGCAAACATCTTGTTATATATTTCCCCGTAGGACGAAATATATGTTAAAATCGGCATTTTCCTTCTCTTTCTCCTTCTCCTTCTTCTTCTCTGTTCACTTTTATAGCCGCGGTTAGAGGTTCGGAATTTGATGCCCATTTTTCATTGGTATTTGATCGAACATAATACAGGTTAGCGATAGCATGATAGCGAGGCAAGATCTCTATCCTGTTGTATAGTCAGGGAAGCGTGCGAAAGTGGGAATAGGAGATAAAAATCTAAATTAATCGAAAGATTTGGTTAGTCTTTGGAGAAGATTAACATTTATTATTACTACTTATACTTTTTATTTCGTGTTTTGGTGTGTAGTTTAAGACACTTGCCACAGTTGGTGTGCATGAACAGTGCTTTGCTATTCACCTTTACACTTGTCGCCATTTGTGTATATACTGGTGTGTAGAAAGACACTTGCCATTAGTTAAAAGTCGGTGAACATAGCTTTGTCTAACCACCCAAGGTACCTGGCAAATTGATTACTACTTGCTGCACAGAGCAGTTGATTAAACTTTCCACTCAAAGTGGGTGATACACTATTCCTGCAAAGAGCAGGTTGACAAAATTGCCACAAAAAAGTGGGTGCTAATTTGTGCTTATTTAAAGCAAAAACTCTACTTTGATAAGCTACGCTTCTGAACTTGATTCACACATAAAATGGCAGGAACAAACATTTTGAAAATAGTTTTTGGCAATTCTCGCCAAGGTAATCCAAAATTTGGTGTCTCTTCTGGCAAGCAATGCTCATGCATGTCACTTATGTCTATATTTTGGACTTGCGTAAGAAAAATATCAATCTGGAAAACTGCAGACATAGATTTTGTTTTGAATCACGGTAATAGGCTGTATGAAAAAACTAAATTTTCTAGAACCTTGTATGTTGATGAGTTGCCCATTGATATTGAAATTGATAGTGTTACATTACATGCAGACTTTGTTTGTGTTACTGACGGATATGCTAATGTAATTACTAATGGAAATATTAATGATGCATTTACATTTTTGAATGAGGATCTTTTTTACAGTGATGATGTGTCAGGTGCCATACTTTTTATTGAAGGTTACTGTATTGGGATATTGAAAGACATCAATAGGAATATTTATATCTTTGATTCTCATAGCAGAAATAGCAGATGTCTTCCAGAACCTGAGGGAAAATCAATATTAATGATGTCTATCTGTAGAGTGTGCTAGACACTATGTATTTTCTACCTACGGTTATTCTATATATTTTCAAATTGTTTACGTAAAAATAAATCCCCAAGATGCTACAGGAAAAAAACACTTGAGATATGCTTCAGTAAGTTTAAAAGATCTGAGTCTTATGCCAAAAATAGTGACAAAGAAGGAAAGATTAAGCAAGACTACTGTCAAATTAATTTTCAAATGATAAGGGAAAAAAGGCAAGATCAATATTTTTATTTATTGATTTTTTTATTTTACATTAAATTGGCTTCAATTTATACAAATTGTTCTTCCGCCTAAACTAAAAAATTAAAATTCATAATGAATAAAATATATCTATTAAAATAATTTCGTTAAAATATTTATAGTAGTCAAATGCAGTTATGATAAAAAAAACCTAAGGAATCGAGCTCGAGAGGTGCGGCGCAGGGCATTGCAAAATAGGAAGTAAGAGGTAGTTCTAACTAGAATTGAGGATAGACAAGTAAGTAATGGGAAGACTAGTGTAAGTAATGAGAATCAGATCAAATGAAAATGAAAATAGATAATGATTAAAAAACATATATTATTCAAATAAATTGTTAAAAAAAAAAAAAACATCAAAGTGACAGGGCCCGAGCTAAGGCCTTATCAAAATAAAAGTTTTTGGCTTCCAAAGAAAATTTCTCTAAAGTCTTTAAAGATTTAGTGTTTTCTGGTAGATCATCATACCAACGGGCTTGACTTTGGAATGATCCATCACCAACAACTTTAACCAATGGCTCTTTGAAGTAGAACGCAGCGTCTTATTTGGATCAAAGAATTCAATATTAAGGTAACTGGGATGGTTTTTATCTCGACGCCATTTGTGGACAATTTTTGCGGTATTAAATTCTATATACTCTTTGACTGGTAGCCATTTTAATCTAATAACGTCATTCAAGTTAGAATAACGAGATATAACATACCCAGCTGCTATATTTTGGATCTTTTCTAGTCGTTGACTTTGATATTTTGGAATTTGAGCAAAAACGACATTGCTGTAGTTAAGCTTTGATAGTATCATTGTTTCAGCCAAGTTTTTTCGAAAATGAAACGGGGTAAAGCGACTGAATTTGCGGAGAGCACGCAGTGCTCTTTGAGAAGAATTGATGATAGCATTGATATGAGTTCACCATGATAAATTTTGGTCAAGGTGAACTCCGAGCAATTTCACATCTGATTTGTGCTCAATCGATTTTCCAGAACATCGGAAAAGTTGACTTTGATTTTTCGGAAAGTTTCTTAGACGTTGCGAATGGAATATAATGAGCTGTAATTTGTCGTTGTTAAATAGAAGGTTGTTATCCTTTGACCACGATTGAATATTCTCGACGTCCTTTTCCATCTCTTTAATGGTTAGCTGCAAATCTTTGACTTTTCAGTGTCGGTAAAGGGTGTTGTCATCTGCGTATTGTATACTTGATGATATCACTTGATCTGAAAGTTCAACAACGTAGAGATTAAATAGCACAGGGCCTAATATACTACCCTGAGGAACTCCAAAGCACATGGGTTTCGTGGAAAATGTTTTGTCTTCAACTTGTACATACTGTTTCCTATCTTTTAAATAGCTCGACAAAATTTGAAGAGAATCGTAGGAAAAGTTCATATCTCTTAGCTTCAATAGTAGATTCTGGTGGTCTATGGTGTCAAAGGCTTTTGAGTAATCGATCAATATAGATAGGGTTACTTCACTTTTGTTCATCGCTGTTTGATGTCATCTCGAATTTTGATGAGTAAGGTAGCGGTGGAATGGCCTTTACGAAATCCAGATTGTGTTTGATGATAGAGTGCTTTGTCCTCGATGAATTTACAAAGCTGAATCAGGATGACTCTTTCAAAAACTTTCGATAATACAGGCAGCACTGATATCGGTCGGTAGTCCTTGATTTTTATTGGTGAATCTATTTTTGGTATAGGGCATACGCGAGCAATCTTCCATTGTCGAGGAAAGATTTTCTTGTCAATGCAATTATTGATTATATGCACAAGTGGTGATGTGATGGACTCTGAAATTGGTTTTATGAAGCGTATGGAGATGCTATCAGATCCACAAGAACAGTCATTTTTCAAATTCTTTAGAATCTGATGCACCTCATCATAACATCTGTGCAAAATTTTGAATGAAGTTTCGTTATTTATTGTCTCGATATCGTCTGGTAAAATTAATTCTACGTTAGGTTTACCGGTAAGTTCTGAAGCTACCTTGCTAAAGTAGTCATTCATTTCGGAGGGATGGTGGTTAATACGAGACTTTTGATTGTTCAAAATTCGATGGATGGTGCTCCAAACAGCTTTGGGGTCTTTTGATGAAAGAGATTTTTTGAAAAAGTTATTTTTGATTTCCATCAATTTCTTTTTGTAGTTGCATAGTTTTTCTTTGTACGACGCTTTGTTTTGTGGGTTGAAACGAGCTTGTTGACGAGACAGCTCAAGTTGGGCTCGACATATTTCGATAGCTGGATCCCTCATTCAAGGTGCAACTGGGCGAGTCAGTTTCACACGTTTTAATGGTGCATGGTTTTCGATGCATTCAAGAATCAGACGGTTGAGAATGTCTACTTGATCTTCAAGATCGTCGAAAGCATAAACGAGGTTGAATGGTAAATGAGATATTTCATTAATGTAAGAATTCATATCGAGATTCTTGTCGTCACGAATGAACTTATAACGAGGTTCAAAACGCTCTTTTTTGATGCTCAGCAGAATATAAGGGGTATCATGGTCACTTATTTCGTCGGTTGGGAGGACGTCGCTGTGACTAACTTTGTTTGGAATGTTGGTGATTATATGATCGATGAGGGTTTTGCTTTTTCTTGTAGGTTTTGTGACATGTTGGTAAAGGTTGTATGAGGTGAGTATATCTTTTTAACGTATTGTCGATTCCTTTTCTTGACCGAGAAAATCAATATTTGTATCACCGGTAAGAATAATAATGCCGTTCCATTTGGTACAAATTTCAGCAATGGATGTTTCAAACAGGTCCAGCCATTTTAGTTTTTCCTTTTCATCAAAGTTTGGTCGGTACACGGTAACAAGAAGGTAAGAAGTGTTTTTGTTTTTGCCATGGAATTCAACAGCCAAAATTTCCAACGCAGAGTTTTTTGTTAAGTCCCTACGAGGTTGAAAATGAAGATGTTCTTTTGCATAAGTACCGACTCCACCTCCACGAGTTTTTCGGTGCTTGAAGGCAGGTTTATAACCGGCGATTTTAACGTATAAAAGATAAAAAGTGATTCTGAAAAAGTAAAAGAAAGCAGGAAAATTCATTATAGCAATAATTGCGAAAAAATAAAAGAAGCCAGGAAAAGTCTTTCTGACGATAATTGCAAAAAAATTAAAGAAGCCAAGAAAAGTCATTATGACAACAATTGCGAAAAAATAAAAGAAGCTAAGAAAAGTCGTTATGACAATAATTGTGGAAAAGTTCAAGAAACCAGGAAAAGTCATTATGGCAATAATTGTGAAAAAGTCAAAGAAGCCAAGAAAAGTCACTATGAAAAGAATTCTGAAAAAGTAAAACGAAAGAGAAAACAACACTACCAAACTTATTCAGGGAGTATTAAAAAACTTAAGAAAGAACGTCGAATGAACATTGGCCATCAAGATTTAGATCCTTATTCAAGAGTAAAGAAATTTAAAGAGTTCATTGTTGAAGGACCATGCTATGTATGTGTATCATGTAATCGGTGCCTATATAAAAGATCAGTTAAAATCTATTGTGAAGAAAGGTACACAAAAAATGGTTTTAACGCAAATTGTCATCAAATAACAACTTTTGATGACTCACTATACATTTGTAAAACATGTGATAAGAAATTGCGTAAAGAAGAAATACCTTGCCAGAGTGTTAGCAACAAACTAGACTTGTTCCATCTGCCAACACAGTTTCAGGATGCGAACAAACTTGAACGTGTTATAATTTCTCAACGTATACTATTCGCAAAGGTTCGGATTATGCCTAAGGGTCAATTTCCGAAAATTAAAGGGACTGTTTGTAATATCCCTGTTGAAACTGATGATGTTTGCAATACTTTGCCTAGGAATATTAATGATATATATATACTATTAGATCAATCTAAATTACATTAGATATTGACCGGTCGAAACCTAACTGGCCGACCTAATACAAATCTGTTCTTAATAGAGTCGTGAGAGGGCGCTACGGTGCAATACTTCCGGTGTGGTACATTCATTTATGATGACTGTGTTGTAAAGTGTTATTTGCCGACCTTGTTTCGTTCCTTTGTTGTTGTTGAAGAGCAATCTTTTTGTAATGTGGGTGTCTGGTTTACGAATGGTGTGTGCAACGTAGTTTCGTTGTTGTCTTTGTATGTGTTGAATGATCCTTTCTGTTTTGCATTTTTGTAGGAGTTCTTCATTCGTAAGTTCGTAACTGAATGATCCTTCTTTCCTGCGATATCCACTTCTCACCATTTTCCTGACCATTGTATTGTACGTTGCGTTGATGTGGTTTACTTGTCGTTTTGTAAGATTCCATGTTTGACAGCCATATGTTAAGCGACTACGTACAAGGACATTAAGCAGTTGCACACGAGTACTCAACATGATTTTCCGATTTAAAAGCTTCTTTCCAAGTTCGTAGAATTTGTTTAGTGCGGAATCAATGCGAAGTTCGATTTCGGTATTCCCAGTCAATGGTTCGTCAAATTTTATTTGGCAACCAAGATATTTGAAAACTGATACATTATCTATTGAGATATCATTTGTGGAAAGAATTGAAGATGGATAGTTCGAATTCAGGTATTGATGATTAAGAATCATTGATTTTGTTTTTGGTATGTTCAACTCGAGGTGAAATCTGCTTAGCGTTTCTGATAGAATGTTAAGACCACGTTGCATGTTTTTGTGATCCTCGTAGACTAGTGCTATATCATCTGCGTAGCCAATCCAATCGATAACGTGCATACCAGACGAGATTCGGTTACGTGTTGTTGCTGTATGTGGAATATGCTAGTTGAGGTATAAGTGTTTGATTTCTTTTGTCTTACATTCTTCTTCAAATATACGCATGACATAGTCCATATAAAGATTATATAGTATAGGGGATTCGGGGCCACCTTGTCTCACTCCCAGGATTAATTCAAATACATCGTTTGGTGATTGTGTCAGAGCGGTTGTTGTGTATGAATAAAGTGATTCCAATAGTTGAATCAATTTGTTGTTTGCGCTAGGCTGGAATCGTTGGTAGATAGACTTGAACATCCAGTTCCTTTCGATATGATCGAATGCCGCTGTAAGATCAATGAAGAGCACATATATTGGTTTTTTCATTTTATCAGTTATTTGATGTATCCGCTTTGCAATAAATATTTCAGCAGAAGTTCCCCTTCCCGCTCTAAAACCTTGTTGTTGGTCTAGCAGTTGTTTTTCGTACCAATTTTTTAAACGATTTATTATGACTAGCCGCCAAGAGGGCGTCGCTCGCCGCCCAATCCACCTCCTCTGTATCACTCTATCAATAAACGTCAAATTTCCTTATAAACGGCTCGTACAACTTGTGCTCAACCAGAAGCAGATTCGAAGTCACAACCTCTGGTAAAACCAATCTTTTATCAGTGTAACAATACACTCAAAACGTAGAGAGAGAAAACTTCAACTTTTTATTAGTTTTTGTTTTAAAAAAGTTACGCGCTCTAACATGGGTGCTATCAAACAGGGGGAAAATGGTTTATCTTCTTAAAAAGTTCACACGGAGGAGAGAAAAAAGGCACGTGCTAAATGAATAAATAGAATAAAAAAAGTTCGATCAGAACGCTTAACAATTAAAAGAAGAAATTAATTTATTAAAAGAAAAGCAAAAAAAAAACATTTTGTTTTGATATGATACTCTTTTTTTACGTATTGGTTTTTAAACATTTTGATTGCTCAAAAAAAGTTCACCCGTCTCAGACAGTCAGGCAAGAGTTAGTGGCAAACCGAACATACCACTGCTGCCACTGCTGCTTTTTGTCCAAAATGTTTAATCAGTTAATTTCTTTGTATTTAGTTGATGTACTGTTTTCAAAGCCAAGTCAACGTGGAATATAAAACTAACAATAATGATAAAAACAAAACGTTATTCCTATTAGTTCATCAGCCAAAAAAAGTCACGTTCGATTGGGGTTGCAATGTATTTGCTTCGAACTCACGTCGCACACAAAAAAAGAAATAATTTCGCTCACAACTTAATCTTCCATTTTGCGTGAGTTACAAACAAACAAACAAACGAACAAACAAACAGACGGAGAATCTGTGGGGCGAGCAACCTCGAACCCAGGGTCTCTTGCCTTTTCGATATAAGGATGGCGGCAAAGAAGACCCTGGCGAACGCTGGTCACGTGACATGAAAATTACACAAAATCTGTGTGAGGTGGCCGGAAGATATTTTGTCTTGTGCATTCAGTTTTTTATATAGTCACATTACAACCAATATAGAGACCAAATATAATTCGTCGAGTTCACTCGAGCTCATTTCTGCAAAACTTTAAAGTTGTTTACATATATCCAAGACTTCAACAGCATTCTGGAAAGCGGTGTTTCTGATTTGATAAAGAATTTAATCCTTATCAAGGTTATTACATTCGAAAACCTTGAATGATAAAAGGGAGATTGCAAAATTCGTGTGGTGTTGTGTGGATTTTATCTTTGTAACGAGCTGTCGTGTTTATTTTAGAGACACACAGAAAACATGTTTAGAAATGAACAGAAAATTAAAACTTGAGTGTATTAAGGTTCAATGTTCCACAAAGGAAAATATAAATAACCTATAAAGCCACACAAGAAGTAAAAACAAACTATGAAGATAATACATAAACAACAACAGTGCAGTTGGTGAGAGAAGATTCTCATTAAATAAAGCTTGGGATGAAGAACTTATTCGAATATATTAAATGATTCAACATTGTAATTTATATCAAAATTTGCTAAGTTCAATGGTCAGTAGATTTATTTCCAAAAAACTCTATCACTTTTTCTTGTAAGTGTCCTAAATATTATTGAGTATATGTCTGTCACAAATGAAGACAGAAAAACACAACTTATAAAATGTTCACTCTTCTTTAACCTATGAAGTCTTTCTCAAGTGTTAATATATGCTTATTAGTATACTTAAAAATTATGTTTGTTGTATTATGTTCACTACCTTTATTATATATACCGAAAAAGAATTATTTTTATTATGAATTCTTGTAGGATCTTGTGTAGGATCCTGTCAGGATTTTAACCAGATTTTAACATGTTGTTGAGTGAAATTTGTTGTGTTAGTTTCAAGGTATTCTGTATGAATACCGATATTTCAAATTTCTGGGAAATCTTCCAAATCGACTCAGTCATTCTTGTCAGGCCATTCTTCTCTCTCTGAAGGTACTTAATACATGACAATTTGCAGGATTTTTATAACCATGCTATGTGACGTATATAGTTTTAAGTCATAACATGGGATCTTGAATCCATAATGGCAGATGGTTTAGTTTTGAGTAAACGCTGTATTGTTGTTAAGTGTAAAGTTTACCTTTATCCTGTTATGTATTTTGCTAAACGATATACAGCTTAAGATATAGAATTCTTAAGTCAATGTATACCTTGTTATGAAAATTCTACAAATTGTCATATACCGTAAAGTAAAAATTACATTACATTTTCATTCTATGTATGTGCACATGCTTGTTTTAGTTTTTGATTCTATTTCTGGATTGCAACGCTTTGGTTAGACCCACATATTGAACAATTTTGCTTCAGAAACGTTGTGATTTATATTCACCAACTGAAGCCACTAAATTCTATGATTATAAATTTCATGATTCTATGATATTTAAATATAGAAATACAGGTCAATCTGTGATCAACAAATAATGTTTCAGCTATGTATTTGTATATTTTGTGATTTCTGTAGTTTTATTGTTGATAATATTCAACAATAGTGTCAAAAAAAATTCTTTTTTTCCTCCCAGAAATGATTGAAGATGCTCATCCTCATATCTCTGAATATGCTCTTAAATTTTAGCACATGTGTGTGAGCCTACAATTAAAGTTCTTTGAAGCTATATTCTTCTAACAAAGACTGCCATAATTCATCACTATTCCGTTGTTTTATCTGTCAAAAGAGCATGAAAATTTATCTTGTTCACTTGTTGATTATTTTAAGAACTTTTTGTTGTTAGCCTTTCTCATTGTAAATACATAATGCTACCATACCAGTGCTTTGAAATGAAATGATAGCTAAAATAATGTTATTTTGAATAATTAAATTTTCAGACTCTAATTCTTATCTTCCTCAGCAGTAACTCGGATGATTTCTTCTTTTTGCTCGAAAATCCTGCGGTCGTTGTAATATTTTCAGCCAATAGAATTCGTTAATTCAGTAGCGTTCGCCAGGGTCTTCTTTGCCGCCGTCCGCATATCGAAAAGGCAAGAGACCCTGGGTTCGAGTTTGTGGGGCGAGTCAAGGAGTCAACTGTGGGTGTATTTGTAACTCAGTGAATTTGTGAGTGAGAGTTCCAACTAAATAAAATTTTACAATGTCTAAGACACACCCAAAACAAAATGGCTGCCATGCAAAAACAAAAGAAAAAGAAAAACTTACCAGCTTCCCAGAATTGAATACTAAGCCTTGAAGCTGGCTGTACAAAGCATGTGAATGTAGACTAGTACTGAATTGAGTTAAGTCTTGTGAGAAGAGCTCCTTACTCTTGAGTGATTATTGACAACTAACTGGATAGAAGTGAGTGCACTTAGAAAAACCTGATAATGTGGAGATAAATATTAAAGAGATATTTAAATATTATGGAAATAATGTGAAAATATAATGGAGATAATAAAACTTAAGGGTTGAAAGCCCTTACACTCCCCCAGGGAAAAATCAAATGTTCTTTTTCAAACCAAACAGTTCAGTAGAAATGTCTAGCTCATCCATACGGTGAATGACAACGAGTGAACGAACCAAACGAACTGTTTCGCGTAAGCAATTTTCGTTTGCGTTTCAGTACGTTATCGTTGCACGTCTGATTCGACCATCACGACCACGTACAACTGATTTCACCATTCCATACTGGTATGTTGAAGCCAGTATGGAATCTTGTTTCAGAAAAAGAACAACATCGCCAGTATTGAGATCCATATCCGATTTGAACCATTTTGGCTGCATCATCAAATTTGGCACGTGGGCAGTTAACCAACATTCAAACCATGATTCAAAGATTCGCTTGTTGTTTTGGATCATTTTTTTTGTAATCATCCTTGACTGAGACGACTCCAGTTGGGCTTCTTTCATTGTTGCGTCCAATGAGTAACCGATTCGGAGTGATGAGGTCGGCCATTTCAAATTTGTCATTGTTACTTCTGACAGCGATGGGCATGTTGTTGACTTGCATTCGCGATCAGTGATGAGATGGTTTCCCATTGAATGATGGATAATCTTTCATTGTTAACTGCCTTGTCAAGAGAAATTCTAATTTCACAGACTTTTCTCTCAACACGACCGTGCATGTTATGTCCTCCGACTGGACATGTCTGGAACTCAACTTGAACCTTCCGATGCAGTTGTTGCTTCACATCAAGTATGTCAAATTGGGCTGAGTTTGCTCCTTTGACCATCTGACTTCCTTCGTCAATCAACAACTTCTTGGATATCCAACTTGGCAAGAAAATCTGGAAAAGGATTGGATGAATGCTGTTGTGCTATAATCCTCCATAACTTTGATGTTTGTGCAAGTGGTTGTGGCACAACAGAAGACTAGTAGCCATATCTTGAAGGTCGATCTCTTGTGATGTTGTGAGTACGACAAGAATAGCCCGGCGAGGTCAGCTTGAGTGATGTAGAATGCTGGGGCAATCATCAGATTATCTTGGGAGATTGGACCCATTTCAACATCAATGGTCTTCTTGAGTAGGAATCTGCATCGTTCACAAGATGTTCTAATGGTCTTGATCAGTGATTTACCTTCTATGATATATGCCTTCTTCAGGACATATCTCCAGATGGTTTCGTTACCTGAGTGAGCTGCTGATGGATCATTCCAGTGAACTTGATTTACTAGGCTGTATGCAAGTGGTGAGAATCGATCCACAAGAGGGACGCAAAACGTGGTTGATGACAGATCTTGCATGACAAATGTTGCATTACCAAGGATTGAAACGTTTTCAGTTGGCAAGATTCGTCCAATGTAGCCTAGAATTCCGTCCTTCTCAATTGATATCTTCTGAATCTTGCTGTTGCTTTCGAAGTGCTTGATCTCATTTGTTGCTTTTCTGAAGAAATACTCTTCTGAGAGTTTGATTTCTTCATCTGTGAGTATGACCATCGGTTTTCCTGGTACTTTGATCTTCACTTTGTGACGGCAGTTGTTGATGAATCGTTTAATGATTGCCAATATCCTGAACACGTTATTAAAACTTCTGTAGTTGGGATCGATGAGGTATTGTGAGAACTTATATCTCTCGGCAACTTCATCAGGAACTTTTCTTATTATGAAGCATTTTGGTGTATCTTTGATGGTTTCCTTGATGATTGCTTGGGTGATGGTGTTGTTCATCTGGATTTCAGAGGGGAACATAGCAGGAAAGGTGGATTCATCCTGTTTCATCCAGTCGAGACCGTTGATCCATGTCGATGTTTGTTGAACTTCAGTGATTGATGTACATCGTCTAGTCCCAAGATCAGCAACCATATCTTCTGATCTTAGATACTTCCATTGTGATGCTTGAGTGAAACGTAGAATTTCTGTTACCCGGTTTCGTACCCATTTCTTGAGTTGGAGTGTATGATTTGTAATCCAGAAGAGTGTAACTTGGGAGTCTGTAAACTTTATTGACCTGGCATGGTTTCGACTAAATGCCTTTCGAACAACCTCTCCAGTGTGCACATTGACCAAAGCAGCGTACAACTCTGCCCTGGGTTGGCTCATGTTACCTGGAACAATACGTGAACGAGCAAATACGAGTTGGGATGAGAAGCTTCCATCTTTTCTTTTAAAGCGAACGTATATGGCTATGCAGACAAGGTCTTTGCTTGCATCGCCAAAATCTAGTGTGTTGATTACGAGACTGATTGCATCAGTAGGAACTACAGCACGATTGAAGCGAACACTCTTCATTTCCTTCATCATCTTGAAGTGCGATATCCAGACTTGTCTTAATTCATCTGGCAATGAATGGTCCCAATCAAGTTTGCGTCGAACCAATTCATGCAAATCCATCTTCAGAGTGGCTGTCAATGGAGTCATGAGCCCTGTAATGTCAAAGAGCTCTGATGCTTTGGAGACGTATTGTCTTCGTGTGAGGTTGACTGGAACTGATTTGATCTGTTGAGGTTTTCGTCCACGATACTTCTTCGCGAAGTTGAGATCAGGGATGTCAAGCATAATTTGATTGCCCTTTGAGTGCCAAATCAATCCTGCAACAGATATCGTATTCCCGTCCTTCGTCAGTGCAGGTGGAGGTGGTTGGCCAGAGAATGTAAAGCCTTTCAATGTGAACCCTCCTCTATTATGTGAAGTTTCCAGATCATCTGCAAGCTTTTCTGCCTTCGCTCGAGTTTCTGCACCGGATAAGCAATCATCTACAAATGTATCTTCTTGGGTGGTTTGGTTTGCTTCGGGGAATTCTTCTTTAGACAACTCTGCTGTTTCCCTGAGTGCTTTTTCAGCCTGGTTTCCACTGGACTTGACACCGTATATTAATATTACGATTATCTTCTCTTCTGGTGGTCGCATAGGATCAAGATTCTCTTCCCAAAGATACCGTTGAAGACACCAGTGGCTTGGATGTAATTGGATGGAATTGTACGTCTTTTGTACATCAGTGTGGAATGCAAAAGGGTGACCTCTCCAGCGGATGAATATCTCTACGAGCTTGTTCATATTGTTGCAACCTTTGGCGATGATGTCGTTGAGTGAGAAGCCACTGGCAGTTTGCATTGATGCGTCATAAACAACTCGGCATGGTGTTGAGATGGAGTTTTCTTTCCAAACTGCCCTCCACGGTATGTAGTTCTTCACTGGATTGTAGGCGAGTGAGAGTTGGACTTCTTCAAGGAGATCCTTAACATACTTCACATAGCCAAGAGTGTGCAGTTTCTTTTCCGACTTGAGTACATCTTCTTTGTCATTGGGATCCTTGGAGAGACGCTTGAGCTGCTGATTGTAGACTTTGAGTGCAATGTCTCGGTTTGGTGATAATCGAATTGCTGGATCAACAATCAGTGAAAGTTTGGCAATTGACACTCCTTTGCTTGTGTTAACTTGAACTGAGCGGTTGATCAAGTCTTGTTCAACTTCTTCTTGAATGCTCATCAACTCATCACTGGCTGTTGGGTTGTTGCATGTGTCGCACCCACGGCAATTGACACATCTGAATGTTAACTCACTGCCTGCATACTCCGCTTCTTTGAATCGTTGGAGTTGTTCATCTTCCAGGCTGGTTGACGAATGGTGGATAGTTGTTGAGACAATATCGTTTCGAAATCCAAGAAGCCTCACATCTGTGTTGACAAGGTAGCCTGTTTGAAAGAGCTTGTGTTGATTTTGGATGAAGTTTGATGCGTTGCTATGATGCTTTTGGATGTAGCCGAAGAGCTTGTGCGGTCCTTCGATCACGCCTGTTGAACCATCTACGTTTGCAAAGCGTGACTTAGAAATAGTTAGTCCAGAAGGCAGTTGGAACATTGCTTCTGGGAAATATCTGAGGTATTTTATTCCCACCATGAAGTCAACATCACCTCCTACTTCAGCTGGAACTGCTGGTAGCTTTGAAGCATCACCGCCAGTTTTTGCGTAGGCATTGTGAATGTCCTTGATGACTTCCCCATTAAGTGGGTACTGAGGAAAAGTTTGTGTTATTTGACTCATGCAGACTCCGGTCATAGAAGCATCCGTTCCATTGACTAGAGGAAGTTTCACGCTGTAGATACCATGATTTGTTATGCTTGTTATTCCACCAATACCACCCATTGTGACACTACCTGAGAATTCGTTCATGGCTCGGGTTCCTAGCTTTTCAACTGCTTCACGTCTGCTGATGAACTCGCTGCAGCCTGAATCGTAGAAGATTGTGTACGTATGTTGGTCTACTGAAATCTGTTGAAGCATGTAGATAGCTTGATGATTTTCATCAGACTGAGTGTGGAAAGAAAGTTTTATTTCCTTTGAATACGTTGGTACAGATTGCTTGTAGATGCACCTTTGTTTGTAATGTTCTAGAAGATCACGGTTTAATTGCGTTGTTTTGTGTTCTTCACACACAAGCACATGTTTGCGTTGAGTGAATGCATCATGGTACGAATGTTGACATGTGAATTCACGCTGACACCGTCCTTATTTACGAATGTTTACCCAGGATAGCCTCTTCAGTTACTTAAGGTACTGTTATCAATGAGAGTCCTGCGAAGGAGGTCCTAGAGCATTTAAAGCCCCCATTTGGGCTACGGAAGCTGTAATGACAGGAACCGCTCAACTAGACAACCATCCTAGACATCATCCCTACTCTCTTGCTGAGTGCTAAGCAGAGAGGATTGATTCACACTGTTATAGTCGCTGGCATGACTCGGTCGGGGATTGAACCCGCGACCTCCCGAACAGGAAGCGAGCACTCTACCACAAGGCTACCAGTCGGTGATGTTTTCCTTGGTCGAGTTTGGCACCAGGGAACAAACATTGGTAGCATAAGTTGCTTGACTTCAGGAATTTGAATCTTTCACCAGGATTCATTTCCACAAAGGTTTTACAGGAGAAATACTGTATAAGTTTTTTTTTCCGTAGGGACCACTTGTTTGAACATGGTCTGATGCACCGCAGATGTAGCAGGTTGTTGATTGTTGAGTTGAAGATTGGTTGCCTTCACTTCTTCCTCCCGCTGCAAGATGGGATGAACGTCCGTTTGGATGATTGCGTGAAGGTGGCTTGTTGTTGGTATTATCTCGTTTTGTGTGAGTTTGTGAGACAACACGTTGTTGGTGAATTCTGATTTCCTTGTCGAGGAATTCAAGTAAGTGCCGCCATTTCCACTTTCCGTCCTTTGGTGTTTCGCAGGAAATGGTCAGCCATCGAATTGTGCGCTCTTCACCAAGGAGATTGTAGATTTGGTCGATAGCATAGCTGTAGTATAGTTCATTTTCAATGAAGTGTGTGGACGCAAGATGCTTGAGGTCCTTTATCACATTGGTAACTTTGCTGAGCGCTTCGATGATTTCGTGAGAGTCTTTCGAGTTGGCAGCATTTAAATGTTGTAGTTCATTTAATTTGTTTGACAACAGTGTTCTTGTATCACCAAACGCAGTCTTTAGAAGCAACCAGATTTCGTCAATTTCTGTAACGTTCTTCACTAACGTCAATGCCTGTTTCTCGAGATGGTTGTTCTTCAGGAGGTCCGCTTGGAGGGTTTTGGGAACAGACTCCTTGTAAAGTTTATCAAACTTACTCTTAAAGGTGTAAGTGTCTGTAGAGCAATCGTACCCACTGAATGGTTGCAGTTTAATATTCAGTAAGGATTTATTGAACGTGTCAAGTTTATCTAGTTCACGGTTTTTAACTTCACGGGTTAACTGATTTTTGTAAGTTGAACACGCTGCAACAATTTTTTCATACTCGTCTTGCATCTTCTTCAAGTCATCATTATCAGGAGCAAGTCCGATGTATTCCTTGAACTGAGATGAGACGTTTTCAAGGGTTTTTGTGTGTTTCATTAAGTCCTTGTCCAGCCTCTTGATTTCCTCGTTGTCGACACGACTCGTTTCGCATTTGACAACCTTGGTGCGGACAGTGATAGCTCGCATCATTTCCCTTTCCATAAATGTTGCCTTCTGCATCTTTATCATCTTTGAGTCGTTGGTGTTGAATTGGATGAGACGGTTGAGCGACTTGATGTAGATGCTGATTTGTGATAGGGTACCAACGAACTCCTTTGAGTACTGCTCCTCATATTGGTCATCACCCATTTCGATTTTGATTGATCTGCGATACTTTCGGTGCTGAATACGCATTGTTTCGATCTTCTTGATACAACTGGCCATAAGATCGGTTGAGTCGCATATAGTATCAGGAGAGTTGTCAGAGATGAAGTTGATTATCTCATCGTTCATGACAGAAGCATCATTGATGGATTCATTCAGTGGATTGGTATCGGCCATAGCCTCCTCTGGAATCGCTTGTAGTTGCTTCTTTTCTCCAGTTGTAGCAACAGCACGATAATTGATTCGCTGCTTAACCCTTTCACTTCGTCTGGGTTTAAGCATTGATGTGTGTTTGTTGAATGAAGCTGTCCGATTGGTGCAGCTGTTTGAATGTGGGGCGAGTCAAGGAGTCAACTGTGGGTGTATTTGTAACTCAGTGAATTTGTGAGTGAGAGTTCCAACTAAATAAAATTTTACAATGTCCAAGACACACCCAAAACAAAATGGCTGCCATGCAAAAACAAAAGCAAAAGAAAAACTTACCAGCTACCCAGAATTGAATGCTAAGCCTTGAAGCTGGTTGTACAAAGCGTGTGAATGTAGACTAGTACTGAATTGAGTTAAGTCTTGTGAGAAGAGCTCCTTATTCTTTGAGTGATTATTGACAACTAACTGGATAGAAGTGGGTGCACTTAGAAAAACCTGATATTGTGGAGATAAATATTAAAGAGATAATTATACTGTCTCAAATTTAAATATTATGGAAATAATGTGAAAATATAATGGAGATAATAAAACTTAAGGGTTGAAAGCCCTTACAGAATCGGCTATTAATATATAGACTAGCCGCCAAGGCGGCGTCGCTCGCCGCCCATATCCACCTGAACTGTATCACTCTATCAATAAACGTCAATTTCCTTATAAACGGCTCGTACAACTTGTGCTCAACCAGAAGCAGATTCGAAGTCACAACCTCTGGTAAAACCAATCTTTTATCAGTGTAACAACACACTCAAAACGTAGAGAGAGAAAACTTCAACTTTTTATTAGCTTTTGTTTTAAAAAAGTTACGCGCTCTAACATGGGTGCTATCAAACGTAAGGGGGAAAATGGTTTCTCTTCTTAAAAAGTTCACACGTAGGAGAGAAAAAAGGCACGTGCTAAATGAATAAATAGAATAAAAAAACGTTCGATCAGAACGCTTAACAATTAAAAGAAGAAATTAATTTATTAAAAGAAAAGCAAAAAAAAAAAACACATTTTGTTTTTATATGATACTCTTTTTTTACCTATCGGTTTTTAAACATTTTGATTGCTCAAAAAAAAGTTCACCCGTGTCAGACATATGCTGCTACGTTCTGCCACTGCTGCTTTTTGTCCAAAATGTTTTCAGTTAGTTTCTTTGTATTTAGTTGATGTACTGTTTTCATAGCCAAGTCAACGTGGAATATAAAACTAACAATAATGATAAAAACAAAACGTTATATTCCTATTAGTTCATCAGCCGAAAAAAGTCACGTTCGATTGGGGTTGCAATGTATTTGCTTCGAACTCACGTCGCACACAAAAAAAGAAATGATTTCGCTCACAACTTAATCTTCCATTTTGCGTGACTTACAAACAAACGAACAAACAAACAGACAGACGGAGAATCGGCTATTAATATATAGATTATAACGATTATTTTGCAGAGGGATGATCCAATTTGTATAGCTCTGTATGCTTTAGGGTTTGTGTAGCTGCCTTTTGATGCACCTTTCCATATTGTTGCTAAATTCGAGTGGGTCCATTTTTTAGGTATCATGTTGGTTTTCCATATCGTTTCGTATAAACTAATCATCTCCAGTTGGAATTCAGGACATTTCATAGCACTTTTTATGTATTCCATAGGGATGTCGTTGGCTGCTTTTCTATTTTTCATTTTTGCGACAGTGGTAACTAGTTCTTCTGCATCCGGAGGGGTGGTTTTAATTTCGAGGTCGCTCAAGTTTTGTAGCTCCTTTATGAAATTTGGTGCTTCTGTCAATTCCGGTGGATCGTCTGTTGTTGCTCTATTATTAAAGTGTTTCATAAAATAGATCTTCAAGTTGTTTGGATCACATTGTGTTTTCTTATGTATGTTTTTAAATGTAGACATGTCAGATTTCATGCATTGAAATAGCTCAGCAACTTCTCTTTTACACGCATGCTCATTGATTTCATTTGGTTCCTTTTGCATTTGCACGTTTCTTAGATCGTTTACACGCTTCTTTATTGCTTTGCTGAGTATTCTATATCGGTCTGTTTGTTTTTCAGTTTTTTGTCTTTGATGTAAAATTCTATTAAGCTATTCTATTAATTTCTATTAAGATCTTTTTCTTCTTAGCTGGTGGCAGTACACGATGTGCTGCTGACTTTAGTACTCCAGTAATTCTCATCGATTGTCGGTTTGGTGATAGCATTTCTTGATTGGATGTTTTTAATTTTTCCATGATAAGGTCTTGAAATTGCTTTTGTATATGGTTGTCTTGTAGTAGTTTGATGTTCAATGCTTTCTTTGACTGTGTACACTTTGGTTTCCACTTTGCCCTCCGTGTCATGGGTGTAAGAAGAGAGGTTTGTAACAGGCAGTGATCACTATCAAAATCAAGATCGGGTCTAGCAAAGCAGTCTGTCACGTATTCTTGTACGTACTGTTCGGTTATGACATAGTCATTTATCCTCCTAAGTTCTCTTGTCCAGGGCTATACCATGTGTATCGATTCTCTTTTGGATGGTCGAAAAATGTGGAAGAAATACATAATTTCTTGTTTCTGCAAAAAGATTTTAGTCTGGTTCCATTGTCATTGCAATCTTCATCTTCAACTATATTCAGTCCATTGAAGTGGCATTTTTTAAATGCAAGTGATGTTTTTGCATTAAAATCTCCAGCGATGATTAATTTTTGATGTTTCTCTTGTTTCTGGCATGCATTTTTTAGTGATCTATAGAACATATCCTTTTTGTTCTCGCTGCTGTCTGAGTTTGTTGGAGCATACACGTTAACTACTCTTATATTGAATCCATATAACCTTAAGTTAACGGTCATAATTCGTGAGTCTTGAGTGTAAAGTCCTTTACAGTGATGTTAGGGTCTGACTTGATTAGAAAGGCGACACCAGCTTCTCTTCTCTTCTTTTTACCACACCAGTGAAATTCGAATTCTTCACCAGTATCAAGTTGTATAAGTTTTTTACCAGAGTTAAGGAATTTCACTTCTTGCAGGCAACAAAAGGTTAAACCAGCTTTCGCTACTTCCTTTGCAATCATATATATTCTTGCACCTCGATCACTCTCTTTCCCTGATCTAATATTGATTGTTCCGAAGGACCAGTTATGAAAACATTTGTTTTGTATGATTTTGTTGCTTTTGTGCATTTCGTTTTTTATTTCGTTTTGTTTTTCCTGTTTTTTTTTTGACGTTTTTATTTGTGTAATGCTTTCGTGTTCGTTATGTTTCGAATTTATTGTTGGTCTTCTCTGTGGTATCATTTATATGAAATTGAAAAGGAAATTATGTTACAATTCTCATGTAATTGCAGAATCAGTTAGGCCAGAATTGGTCCTCTCGCTTTTACAATATTTAAGGGCTGCGAATCATCTATACAAAGATGTTAGTATACATGATGTTATTTCAGCCCCAGATAATTTTTTTGATGTAAAATATATTGATAAAGATGAAAATAACGATGTAGATTTTGATATTATAGGAAGTAAGTCTGAGGATTATCCGGCCATCTGTTTTATTGAAGATAAAGATGTTCTATTCATAAGATGCAGATATGAAATTAATGATTTTGAGGGAGACGACCCCTTGAATGAACATCGATTAAACTGTGTAGAAAGTACACTGATACCTAAATGCCCACATGTTGTAGCTGATGATGAAAATATCATTATTGCTCCAGGCCAAGGAAAAGCACCATGAATATTTTGAAAGATGAATTTGTTGAGGAACTTGCTTTCCCAGATTCATTTCCAACAGGCAAATTTGGTTACACAGCTACACGAGAGATTAAACTATCACACACAAAGTATTTCAATCAAAGGCTATTGAATTATACACAAAGATTTGCCTCCGATGCTGATTATATATGTTTCGCAAATTTTGTGTCTCATCAAATTAATCAGCGAAACCAAATGACGGTTGCAATGCGCAAGGTATCAGGTCAGAATGTTACTGCAGGGATGTTTACTGAAAGTTTTAAGAATACTGTCAAGTCTTTTGTTGTAAATGATGAAGCGTACAGTTTTATGAAATCTGTTAAAGGCTCTCCAGCATATTGGAAAAATATGCCTTCTGATGTTTTAGCTATGGTTAAACAACTTGGATTGTCTTCATTCTTTTTGACTTTATCATGTGCTGACTTGCGTTAGGATGAGTTACTTCTAATCATTTCCAAATTAAATGGTTCTGAAATATCCACTAGTGCAATTGCGGAGATGTCATACTTTGAAAGATGCGAATTGCTGAATAGCAATCCTGTGTTGCTAGCTAGACATTTTCAATTCCGTGTTGAAACTTTTTTTAAAGAGATAGTTATCAAAGGGCCAATTGGAAAGGTTTTATATTATGCCATCAGGGTTGAATTTCAAACCAGGGGCTCTCCCCATGTGCATTGTTTACTGTGGTGTGAAAATATGCCATCCTTATCTGTTGATAAGATGGAAGAATACACTGAATTCGTTGATTCAGTTATTTCAGCACATATACCAAGTGAGCCATCAGAACTTAGAGAGCTTGTACAGAGGTATCAAGTACATCATCACTCGAAAACTTGTAAGAAGTATAATTATAAGGAATACCGATTTGGATATGGCCATTTTTTTACAAGAAAGACAATAATTGCCAAACCACTTCCAGATGATTTGCCACCTTCTGAGAAAAGTGAAATTCTTTCAAAGAAACAGCTTATTTTACAAAAGGTTAAGCAGTATATTGACAATGAATTAAATCCAAAGAAAAAGAATTTCTTATACCCTGATAAGCCAAATTTTGAGACTTGTTTTATCAATTAGTGACACTCTTGCTTTATTAGGTATTTCATTGGAAGAATATGAAAGCACCTTGTCTATATCACCTGATGAAAGTGACTTTCAAATACATTTGAAGCGAAACACTGATTCATGCTTTGTGAATAATTATTTTAAGGAAGGATTGCTTGCATGGGTCTTGAATCATTATAAAGCTGTTTATTATATGTGTGCTTATTTTTCAAAAAGCGAAAATTCTTGTTCCAATGCAATGAAAGAAATGGACTCCCCAAAGTATGATGCCATGTGTAAGTTAGCAAAAGCTTATAGCGATAATAGAGAATGCTCTGTCCAAGAGGCTGTTTATCAACTTATGCCTGAATTGTGGTTGCGGAAAAGCTACCCTCAAGTATCCTTTGTAAATACTAACTTGCCGAATGAGCGTTTTCGGATATTCAAAGTGAAGAAGAACTTAGTGCACTGCTTGAAGATAGTCCAGATGTGTTTAAAAGAAATATGTTGGACAGATATATAGATAGGCCTAATAAAACTTTCTTAGGAGGAAAATTCGAAGTGATTGACATTTTATGCTTCGCCCAATTTTCTGCATCTTACCGGCTTGATAATGGTAAAGACTATACAGAAATGCAAAATTATAGCCAACCAATAGTTTTGAGTGATACAGTCGTTGAGGATAACCATGACCAGATTGCCTTTCCTAAAACAATACCTTTAACCCTTCGTTGCTGTGGTGGGGTCTTGAGTGCCCCAGAAGATTTTGTCGCTAAATTTCATTAGCTTAGTCAACTATGACGATTGTAAGATTATTAGTACCTTATGTCCTGATAATGATCCATCGAATTAAATCCAATTAGTTCTAGTAATATCAGGGATTGTTTTTATTCTAGCCTTTTTATACTGTGGGGGTATTTTTATACCCACGTTAGTAATTGCGCTTTCCGAAGTTTTTTGAAAAAATCCGCTCCATTACCAGATCTGTCTTGCTATGCACAGGCTGGTATATTCTTGCTGTTTCACCCTCCCTCGCTACATGAATTTTAAATCAAAAGACTTATTGAATTTTCTGCATAAGACATCGAAGGGGGAGGGAAAAACATAAAAATACCGAGAAGAAAAATGCTTTCACCACTCTGAAATTAAGAGAAATAGGAAGAAGTATGGAGGTTTCTGATGAAAGTGACGTGATTGCAGAGAGTGGTTCAGATTTAAGTGATATTGATCATGTCAGCGAGGATGATGAAGAGCTGGACGATGTTGTTGTGACATTTGTAGAGAAAGGTAAAGAAGTCATTTTAGGTAATGATGTTAGATATTTCATTGACTTTTTTGCTGATAATTCTGCCAACCAAACAAGTGGTTTGACAGAAGATATGAACACAACTAATTATATGACTGTGGCATTGACAGTTATTGCCTAGGCCTCAGGGTTGCTTAGTGAGTTGATTAAATTTTAGCTGATTTTCAGGTTTCACTTCAGGTTTTGACTTCATATTGTCTTTGTAAAAAGGAACATGACATAGAAAATTCATTTACATTAAAGCATCTATTATTAGGATTGTGAGAAATTCTGCACCTTATTTAGATGTTACTGGATTCGATCAAATCGTTGTTTTCTTCGGAAAAAATGGCATCGAATGGAGAAAAACTCCGTCCATTCAAGAGCCACAAGAACTAGCAAAACAAATATAGTCACACAGAAACCTGGGGTTACAGCATTTGCCAAACATGCTATGACACCAGTTGAATGCTGGGATCTGTTCTTCAATGAATCAATATTATTATTATTATTGAATGCAACTAATCAGCGTATTGGCAGTGTTAGAAAAAAATATACCACTAAAATCAATGATGTATCATCAAGTGAATTAAAAGCATTTTTTGGTTTGCTGCTTCTTGGTGGAGTTTTTAAATCCAACAGAAGTAATTTGGATGACTTTTGGACAAGTGATGGGACTGGAACTGAAATATTCAGGCTAACAATGTCAGAATTTCGCTTCAGATTCCTTCTTCAATGCCTTAGGTTTGATGATGTAAACACAAGGAAGGAACGGCGTAGGCTTGACAAGTTGGCGCCAATCCGTGAGGTATTCGAAATTTTTGTCAAAATTTGTAGATTGTCTTACTCTTTGGGAGCGTATACTACAATTGATGAAAAACTAGAACCTTTTAGAGGAAGATGCAGCTTTCGCCAGTACATTCCTAGCAAACCTGCCAAATATGGCATCAAAATATTTGCACTTTGTGATGCTCATAATTTTTTTACCCAAAACATGGAGGTATATGTGGGCAAGCAACCAGAAGAAAGTGATTTCAACCTCAGCAACAAGCCTTTTGATATTGTGGAGAGATTGATACAACCTATTAGTGGATCTGGAAGAAATGTCACCATGGACAATTGGTTTAATAGCTATGAACTTACTAGTCATTTACTGAGAAACCACAATTTAACAGTTGTTGGAACATTGCGAAAAAACAAAGCCATCATCCCAAAGGAATTCTTATTGCCCCGAAAAGAGATGATCAGCATGTATTGTTTTCGTAAGGAATGTACCATATTGTCATTTTCACCCAAACGGAATAAGAATGTTATTCTTATTTCATCTATGCACCATGATGCCTCTGAACAAAATGGCAAGCCGGAGATTGTAAATTTCTACAATTACACAAAAGGTGGTGTAGATGTCGTCGATCAGATGTGTGCAAATTATTCAGTGGCAAGATACAGCAGAAGATAGCCACTGACTGTTTTTTTTGCGTTATTGAATGTGGCAACTATAAATTCTCAAAAAATATTTGAAGAAAATACTGCAATGAAAATGACACGACGAGATTTTATTAAAATGTTAGCGATTGATCTAACAAAGGAGCATATGCAGAACCGAGCATGTAACCCTCGACTTAAACGTGATTTGAGACAATCGATTAGTACATATCTTGGGTTGCCAACAGATTCACAGCAGAAGGATTGCACCTTGCCAAGATCAAGGCGATGCTCCGTGTGCCCACGAAAACAAGATCGTAAGACACGTTTGAAATGTCAAGCTTGCTCCAAACCTTTGTGCAAAGAGCACATTGTATGTATGTGTCAAGAATGTCTATGAATTAGTTATGCGGACACAGAACTAATGTCAGACTGAATATTGAAATTCAATTGTAAATTTGTTTGGCAACTATTGACATATCATTTTTAGCGACTGCAAAACCTATCTGTCGAAACTCTACCTTTTTATATCAAACAATAACAATGTTTTCAACGAAAATAATTATTGCAATTGGGCATGTTTGACAATCTTATGTTACTTTGGAAGAATTTCTGTTGTCAAAAGTTTTGATTTGTGTTCTTTATTGACTAACGGGACTTTTTGGAAAAACGTTATCTTTTGTTTATGAACTATTCATTAATGCTAGTAACAAGTATTTTGATTTTAATTATCCGAACGAAGTATTAGTCTCACGTGATTGATCGAGGAAAGATTTTACCCCGCGTCAGTATTCTCGTTAAAATTCCCACCGCAGCAACGGAAGGGTTAATGTCATCTAAAGAATGTTTGAAATGTAGAAAGGTTAAGAAAGTGTTGCGTTATTATACACCTAACAAGCATAAATATCCAGAAAAATATGCACATCATATTTTATTGTTATTCTATCCATTCAGGGATGAAGAAAGAGACCTCAAATCTAATGACACTTATCGTTAGGTGAGAATTATTTTGTACTACCTCCAATTTCTTTAAACTGAGAAAATTAAGTTTTAAATTTCATAACCACACAAAATCTTTAAGAAACCTTTCTATGGAAAGTTACTTGGTACATTTTGAATACATCGTATTTGGAGTCCCTGACCAGAAATTATTTCAAATTTGCTAGTACCCACTCTCCTCCAGGGAAAGTTTGCAATTGGAGATAGAACAAAGTAGCGAAACAAGTGATATTTATTAAAATTATTTTGTTTTAACTCCATGCTCTTACAAATTCACCTTTAACTGACAAAAAATATTTTATACAGTACGAAAAACATCAATTTTCCTTTATGTTGTTTCTGTGTATATCACTTGGAGTTGCTTGGGCACTCCAAAATCTTAATTTGGAATTTAAAAAGACTAGAAAATTTCCTTAGAAGTTTTTGGCATGAGCTGACAGTAAAATACAACAGACACGTTACATCTAAAAATGACAGCAGGGCTGAACGAAAAAACGCTCGTAAAATTAAAGATGAAAAGGTAGCTGTTGTTTGTGTTGGCTTAGAAAATGTTATAAGCTTACCAAAATCTAAAGTAGGAAACTTTTAATACAAAAGAAAGCTATCACCATACATATATATAGTGTTCATACAAGAAAAGGTATTGTGTGCTTTGGAGCTCGCCAGCACTACAATGTCAATGTTGGAAAGAATTCTTAAGGATGATCCTGCCATTAAAAAATTTATACTTGGGTTTGACTTGTGCGTCGCACAAAATCGAAGCAGCTATAAGTCTGCTCTGTCCTTCAAGAGTTTATTTTTCGACAGAGATAGTTATAATCGAACAGAGGTTTTGTGAACCTAGTCGTTCCAGCATTCAAGAAGTTGATAACATTCATAACCAAATTTACAGGGCCTTTTCTTCAGTCGAGATATTTTCTTCACTTGGATTGGTGCAAATGCTACCAAATGCGAATCAAAAACATCCGTTCATGGTAAAACAAGTGCAATCAGACAGCATTAAGAACTTCATTCAAGTTGCTGCATTGCTTAATTATAAATCTGTTCCGTATTTTTCAATCAAAACAGTTGTTCATCGCAAAAACACTCCAAACCATGTCTTCTATAAAGACGCTTTTAAATAGGCTAAACTCACCAAGAGTCAACAAACCAGAAAGTCTACCCAAAACTCTCTATAAATCCCGTTTGCAAAAGTTTTGAAAGCTAGCAGATTGGTTTCAAAGGCCAATAAAACAGCCCTAAAGGGCGGTAACTCAGCCGATATAACAATTATAATTGCAATTAAATTGTGCTAAATGTTACATTACAGGCAAGCCCTTTGAAATGACGCTTATAGTAAGAGGCTAGTCCGAACTGAGGAAGACTAAATAAACAGAAGTATACCTAGCATAAATTATGTAAAATTATATGGATCGAAGACTTGCACAATTGTATTGACTTCAACACTATTACAATCAAATGAGTTAAAATAAGTCAAACTTGCTTAAAAACTGAAGACCTTGTCAAATCTGCATAAGTGACTGCCAAATTCAGGACCTTCCAATTTTTTTTTTGGTGCAAACCTTCCAAATTTTGCCAGAAATGCGAATTGGTAACATATTTAAGTAAACGTTTCATGAAATTGTTCACAACTTGGATTAGTAGGAGCAGGAGAAACTTGGGTATTTCAAAGATTTTAATCCATGACAATATAAAAATTATATAGTATATAATTTAAATCAACATAACATACAATATGAAAGTCTATTTCTACTAAACCTGTCAGTGGCGGATCAAGAAGTAAGTCACAACTTGTGTAAAAAAGTGTTATCAATTCAAACATAAAAGAAAAACATTCAAACAATCCCATTGGTAATATTATAAACCGAATTGACAAATTATGTTAATGCGTTTCTCCACAGAATGTGCCTGCCCTCTAGATCCGCCACTGACTGCATATTACCACTTGAATCTTTTCATGGAGTTTATAAATAAAGCAATTGTGCACGAAAAGACAAATGACACAACAAAACTTTTTTAAGGATCCGTATTATGTTCTTTTCAAACATGTTATATTGTGTCCTAGCACATATTAGGTACACGACAAATTTTTAAATTATATGTATGTATATTGGTTTGATTCTAATTATCATCCAAAGAATTTTTCCTGACATTGTATATATATCCCAAACTTATTCTGTGCTTGCATCGAGTGGTTTGCAGTAGAAAAAATCTTGATTATTTTGAACAACGTCATCTTTTTCAATGTGAATTTAACACAATCAGTCCCACACAGTGGTAACTTGATCGAACATTGTACTGACT
This sequence comes from Turritopsis dohrnii, assembly GCA_027922465.2. Taxonomy (NCBI): domain Eukaryota; kingdom Metazoa; phylum Cnidaria; class Hydrozoa; order Anthoathecata; family Oceaniidae; genus Turritopsis; species Turritopsis dohrnii. The sequence continues at coordinate 728,636 of BQMF02000151.1, read as the reverse complement.
AATAATTTGATACAGTCTAGAATTCACAAAATTACTCCCTTCTTTAATTTATTAAACTAATCTCGACCACTTTTCAATTCACTGTGACATTTCGGAGCCAGAAAAACAGTTTTATTAAACGTTATTGTTCACCAATATCTTGCGCATGATGTTTATACTTTCGGTTTGTATCAGTGTGTAGACAGATGAGTCAATTCAGTCACAAGTGAAGTATATTTTGTGTGCTTTCAATGACAATTCCACTTGTTTATTTTTTTCGATATCTTCAACTTTTAGTGTAATATTTATTAAATGAAATGAGCATGCTTAATGAATTTATTGATAAGACGTATTCACCAGTAATGTTGATACTACATTCATTTCTGTTGTGATATTGAAAGTTTTTCACACACAACACAGTTTTGTTTATTATCTTCATCTTCTTTTTCAAGAACTTTTCGCAGAGTCGACTAAACATAAATATTTCCTACAAAGAATGTTCCCATGATAATATTTCCATGGCAATAGTTGATAAAGACAGGAAAGAAAGTCTTAAAATTCTTCTTCAAAGATTCTGCAAAGCTTCTTCTACAATTTCCTCAAAACATAAGCGTTTTCACGAGCTCTGTGTGCATATTTTACAGACTTGATAATAAAAATTTTAAAGATTGAATTGAGAAGTTATCAACAAAAAATGTCTAAAATAACTTCTAAAAGTATTTCAGAAGTACAGAAAAGATCATTCTTTTATGAGTTATTATTGAAAGTGCCCTTTTTGTATTGCATTTAGCATCACGTTTTGGGTCTGTCATTAAATAAACAAACAATCCAAAATCCGAACGGACTTTCCGAAAACGGCAAAATTTAATGAAGAAGAAGAAGAAAAACGCCGATTCCAATACTCATCTCGATCTAAGATCGGCTGAGTAAAAAGGATGATCTTAAGAGTATGTTTGCCTATATGCCTCCTATTAATGTTGCTTTTTGTAAGATTACATTAAAGTGAAAAAGATAAGTTTGGTACCAATCTATGGAATTTATATTTTAAAACTGCGTATTTAAAAGATTGCGTTAAATGTCCTAGGGTGAGGGTTGGCTATTTTGTCAATTGATTAATGTCCTTTGTATGTTCTCATGTGACTTTTTATATTTGCATGACATTAAATTTTGTGATTATATTCAAACCACAGAAAATGAATGCATTTTTAAGGCTTTATCAGCATCTTATGATTGATAAATCGCTTCCACGTTCGCCATTTTGAAAATACAATAAAAACAAACAATCTCCACTATTTACAAGATTATCTGACAGCGGTTTCAGGGCAAATCAATAACCTCGTATCAACCTGTACATAGAATAAGCCGTATTTCCTTGGCTTTTGGAGATAGAACATAATAATTTTAAGGCGTTATAACGAATAAGGAGATAAAACAATATCAGACTGTCGTTTGAAGGAGATTTTGCGCTTGTTTTTGGAAAAAGCTCACGGAGAAAGAACGAAATGATCCTGAAAAGCTTGAAAACAATCGGAGCTCATTTTTTCCAAAAATGGAGATAGAACAAAATAATTCTCACCTAACGTTATGCTGATAAGCTAGCAGACCCAGAGGCATTGGAGATAGTTAATAGAAATAAAGAGTTGTTTGAACCAAACTCGGAACTAGTTGATGTTGCATTAAGAACATATAGGGATGATATGATTCTAAACCAAGATTCTTATGCACAACAGGAAAATGATGAAGTCGTAGAGTTTGATTGATTGATTGATATATTTTTAGTTAAGAAACATTACAAGTCCGTAACTGTTAAAAAATTTTCAATTAAAAGTCTTTATCATATATATAGTAGATATAAGAATGTTTACATATGTAGCGGGACTCGCTAGGGATGTTTGTAACAAATTGACAAATTGAAATTGATATTGATAATTGTTCAAACTAAGAATTAAATATAGAAAAGAAAAAGACTAATGACAAAATGACAAATGATAAATGACAAGAAAAATGACTATAAACTGATATAAATATGAATTTGACTGAAAATTGCGTACGAAAAATTTGATAAATAGGCTGTAAATACGGAAAATGAAAAAAGGAGCCTGGGCACGAACGTGCCATGAACAAATGAACGGAGAACAAGTGAAAACAAGTATCGCAAAATGTAGAAAGTAAAATGAAAAATTCTTATAAAATTAAATAAGCAATATTTAGATTTTGAGCATATAGAATAGATTAGATATAGAATAAATTAAATAAATCTTACCAAGTTGCCCAAGCATAGGTCCAAAAATATGAGTATGAAACTTGAAATGGAAAAAGACAAAATATACACGACCTCACTGTGTAAAAAAAATCTGCAACTGAGAAATGACAAAAAAAAAGACAAGCAAATAAACGCGCGAGAATGGGCGAGAAATCCCCAAAGGCTGACGTGTACAAACGTGCAATATAGAAAAGGCAAATTACGTAATAAAATTTATAAAAAGAAAATGTAAAAAATGTTTTCCCAGATGACTTTTAGAAGTCATAAATCCTTTTACAACATAAACTATCTGAAATATAGATCGTCCTTGTACATATTAGGGAGTTTAAGCAACTGCGACGGCAACGTAGACCAAGACGTGAAGAAAAACAATAAAATAAATAATTACTACCAAATAAAGATTTGAATAACTTGTTTTTGTTACAAAAACAATTCAATTTATAAACTTATATCGACTGGAAAGTTATCAAGTTACTATAAAATCTACATAAGAGAAAAAGACTCATCTCTGTAATCACGTCTCCGTTTTCAGCACAACTTCAAAACGTGATTTTTCACGTTGAGCACAGAACGTGCAAACGTGTTAATGATGTAATTATCTTCCCAATGGCCTCATTAGCGGTAGAATTCTTTCTAAACAAATTCCACATAGAAAACAAAACTTTTGTTTTAAACACGTCGCCGTCTTCGTTGCCGTTGCGATTACTTAAACTCCCTATTGTTTCAAGTAACACGGGAAACTCGTAGAAGATCATGAATGATCTTATCGCCGAGAACCGAGTGACTACACAGCGAAAATGTTACAATCTTACAATTTTATCAAAATGTTAAAAGGGAATAAGTATGTAACTAGACTTGAATTGAAAATTGATCAAAAATATTGAAGGATATTTTCAAATTTGATTGTTTTTAATAATTTCTTAAATTGAGGAACATATTCAATATCTGAAAGAGAATTCGATGATGAAACGAGAACATTCCACAAGTGTGGTCCACAATATGAAATGTTAAATTGACTGAGCTTATTTTTGAACATCGGCTTAAGCAAAATTCTTGAATTTCGAGTTGTATATTTGTTTTGGGGTTTGAGCGTGTAAAGACTATGAAAAACAGATGGTGATTGCTTCGTTTTGCACTTTAACATAAATATTAGAGTTTGGAAAATGTTAAGTTCGTATAGTGTTGGTATGAAGGATTCTGCAAAGAGAGGCTTTGTATGAGTAAAACGATCTTTATTGTGTATAACTCTGATGGCATGCTTCTGACGTTGGAAAAGAGATGTTAGTTTACCTTTTTGTGTGCTAGCCCATATGACATTTACATAGCTTAAGTGACTATGTACAAAAGAATAATAAAGTTGCTTTAATAGATGTTTGTTCAAAATGGTTTTAGCTTTATATAATGCGCCAATTCCTTTGGATACTTTTGAGTGCACGTACTCAATTTGATTCGTCCATGTCAGATTTTCATCTACGTAAATTCCAAGGAACTTTGTGACTGTTTGTCTGGTTATTTTTGTGTTATTTATTTCTAATAGTGGAAGATTTAGTTCTATTGTATTTTTTTTCTTGGAAGTATGGAAAAGTGTAAAGTTTGTTTTCTTAGCATTTAAAGATAATTTATTTACCTGAAACCACAACGCTACATTTTTTAATTCTTTGTTCATGTTATTAAAAAGTTTAGGAATATCATTGTCCGAAAGGAACAGATTTGTATCGTCAGCAAACATAACTGGTTTCAGTATTGACGAACAGTTTACAAAATCGTAATATTGAATAATATTGAACCCTGGGGTACTCCGCATGTCATATTTAATGCTTTAGTGATGTTATTGCTGCCATAAGTCACATGTTGTCTTCGATTTGTAAGGTAATTTTTCAAAATATCGTATGAATTTCCTCTAATGCCATAGTATTTAAGTTTTTTAAGCAAAATTTTATAATCAACTGTGTCAAATGCTTTTGACAAATCAATGAATATTCCAAGTGTATATTTTCCATTGTTAAAAGATTCAGTGATGTCATTAACTAGTTGAAGTATTGCATGCTCTGTAGATACATTTTTCTGAAATCCAAATTGTTTATGGAAGAGTAAATCTTTTGAGGTTAGATGATCGTAAATTCTATTATATAGGATTCTTTCTAAAATTTTTGAAAAAGCTGGCAGTACAGATATAGGTCTATAGTTGTTTATAGTTGTTTTGTCACCTGTTTTGAAGCTAGGTATAATTTTTGCTATCTTTAAGGGCTCGGGAAAAACTCCTTCGTTGAAGCAATTTTTGAAAATATTATATAATGGCTTCCTTATCTGTTCATACACGTCTAAGATTATCTCACCACTTATGCCATCGATCCCAGTTGCCTTGTTTCTACTTAAGCTTTTATAGGCAAGTTCAAATTCGTGAAGAGTAATTTCTTTATTTTCTAATCTTGAATCACTTTCTTTCAGATAGTCTTCAAATGTTTTATTTGTTATTGGAATCTTTTCTGCTAAATTTGGGCCTATATTTGCAAAAAAGGAATTGAATTTTTCTGCGATTTCTTTTTTATCATAAAGAGTTAGTTAACAACATGTTAGACATTAATGAAACAAGAATTGTCTCAGATGATGAATTAAACATTAGCATTGAATCCTTAAATCAAAAACAACGTGAAATTTTTGATGTTGTCTACACATGGGCAAAAAAGTTTGAACAAAGCAAAAGATCTGAACAACCTGAAATTTTGCAGCCCTTGCTAATCTTTTTAACAGCCTCTGGTTGTTGTGGCAACAGTTATCTAGTTAAATGCTTATATAATGTCTTAAACAAATTATTATCTAGAAACGGTGACATTTCTAAAGCAAAAATCATGCTTTTAGCTCCAACAGACGTGGCAGCAATTAACATAGATGGAACTACTATTCATACTGGACTTGGTATCCCATGCAATACTTTCATACCATTAAGTAATAGGCAAAGAACCAACTTGAGATTAAAGCTTGAAGAAATCAGTGTTGTTTTCATTGATGAATTATCAATGGTTAGTTCTAAATTACTGCTTCAGGTTCATCAGCGTCTCTGTGAAATTTTTGGAATGTCTGATAGTATACGATTTGCGAATAAAACATTAAGTGTTAGTGGTGATCTTTATCAGTTACCACCTGTACTAGCTAAACCAGTGTTTTCAACAGATGGATTCGTAATTGGTCTATTAAAATTATGGCATAATTTTAAACTTGCCGAACTTGATGAAGTAATGAGACAGAAAGGTGATAACCAATTTATAGATTTCCTGAATAATATACGTGTTGGCTCATTGAGTTTGGCGGATGAAACACTCATCAAATCAAGATTCATTTCAGTAAACAATGCAGATTATCCTTGGGATGCGTTACACATATTTGCAGAAAACTATCTAGTTAATTTGCATAATCAGCAAATGCTTGCTTCACTAAGTAACCCAGCAATCAGTATACTTGCAATGGATAATTATCCTGAGGGACTCTCTCAAGCTGCTATTGAAAAATCAGGGAAAAAATGCGAATTAGACAGGGGGTTTAGTGTACAACCTTTCCTTAAAAATTGGAGCTCGAGTAATGCTGACTGCTAATGTTGATATTGATGACAGACTTATCAATGGTCAAATTGATACTGTTAAAAATTTTTCTTTTACTTGTGGAAAATGTGATGATATATTTGTACTCTTTGATGACAACGTTGCAGGAATGAAAAAAAAAATACCTTTGCTTAAGGAAACAATTACGTGGCTATTGAAAGAACTGACTCAAAGTTTAGTTTGTCTAAACGGAAAACATCAGTAACTGTCACAAGAACACAGTTTCCCTTAGTGTTATCATACGCTTGTACTGTGCACAAAGTTCAGGGTTTATCCTTGATAAAATTGTTGTAAGTTTTCAATTGCACAAACAAAGGAACTTTCATCCTGGTCAAATGTATGTGGCATTCAGTCGTGCAACCTCCCTCAATGGATTGTTTTTAACAGGAAATTATTCACCTGCTGCTATTCAAGCAAATGAAAAGTCTCATGCAGAATACCAACGATTGAGAAAGAAAGAAAATTTATTAAAACCTAATGAATCATTTGGAAACACAGAATTTTCTTTGCAGATAGCTTTACTAAACATAAGATCACTGAGAAAACATGCTTCTTCAATAAAGCACTACCAAGAACTTGCAAATGCAGATCTATTGCTTTTGACAGAAACTCAGCTTACCAATGCTTCAGATATCACTGATATTCAAGAAAACATGAGTTCTTTCTCTCTCATTTTTAATAATAATGTATACAAGTACAGAAGTTTGCTGGTAGCACACAGTGGAAGTGGAAGTGTGATGAATGTTAAACATTGGCCTGCTTTTACTATATTTCAAGCAAGAAAGACTACTTTTCATGACAGGTGGTTCACTGTTTTGTTGATATACCGGAGTCATCAAGCAAGTGTGAATATTTTCTTGAATAAATTGTCAATGATATTATCACAGAATGATCAAATTGACATGGTGATGGGTGGTGTCAATATAAACGTCTTGAAGAACAGTGGAGATAGTACAGAATTGCAAAACACTTTATATGGTTTTACTCAAATCATACAACATGCAACGCATGTAGATGGTGGTCTGATTGATTATGTTTACATCAGAAACTCTATTTTGAATGACTCTTCAGTTAAGAGTTTAAAAGTGTGTCCGAACATTTCTGATCATGATGCTGTAATAGTTAGACTGAAATTTCCTGATGATGGTTAATCTTTACAGAAATCTTGGAGCATGGAAGGGAGGGGTGGATTTTTAGGTGCTGGTTTAGTTGGTTATCTGCCAATTTGAGGCTTCATATATTTTAAAGATCGAAGTGTTAAGTGAGTTTACTGTGATTTATGGTTTTGAATTGGCAGATTTACTGTAAGTGTGCATTTAAGAAATTTAATTGTTTATTGGTAAAGGTTATTTATTTCACTATTTAAAAACGATTAGTCTTTCTGATTGTCATTTATGTTCATAGTTTTATTAGTTTTGATATGTCCAATTATGGAAGAAGTTAATTATAATGGCATTTTACTGTGCTTTTCGATAAAATACCTTGCTGTGATAAACCAGTCTGATTAAAGAATTGATTACATTAAAATTGTATTCAGAAATTCTTCTCCAGAAACATTTCAAGTTAAGCATAATTATATATAAAGTTTGTCTGAGAGTAGAGTGAATACTGACATACTGTACAGCTTGAAAGAAATTTAATATGTCTATGAACTATTTTTGAAGCATTCTGCTTAATTTCTATCAAGGATGACAGATAAGTTTTTCATGGATGTGTTAAATTTCTTTTTTTGTTTTTGCTGTATGGCTTTTTGGGTATATAATTCATGTTCTGAGTAATCCTTTACTGATCTGGCATGTATAAACTGCTTGATTACAAGACTGGCATGCTTGAGCTGCTTGAAAATATTAGTGGTTTTACAGTTACTAGGGTCCTCTATATATATTTCTTGTGTGTATGTGTTTGGGGGTTTGTGTGGGGTAATTAATAAATTGTTGTTGTTGTTGCTGGTGAATTAAATTATGTTACAGTTTAATTTAATCAAATTTTAAAAAAAATTTTTGAAATTGTGTGCTATAATGGTTTTCCAATCATGTGTAAAATATGAACTTTTTATGCTGATGGTGGTTCATTGATGTTGGATGTGAATTGGTGATACTGAAGCATGAGATGGGCGTCCATTATCCAGATTAATGCACAATTGATTATACATTGTTATGTTCTTTTGGACATGACAAAAGAAGGTAACTAATATTTTTCTATTTTTTATTGAAGCTTTTGATTAACCAGCTTTCAAAAGTGTTGTAGAGTGTGTGAAGTACAAGAGTTTTGTTATGTAGCAGAAACTTGGCCTCATTGATCCAAGCAAATCGGACAAGGTTTACATCGAGATATTTTGATGATCAAGTTGGCTGATATAGTGCTTGTCTATTGAAATTATCAAAACGTTTTGGAAGTAATTTTTTTTTTTTACTTACGTTTAGGTTAAAACGTTTTTCCAAATACCATTGTCTGGTTATTTGGTTATTATACTGGATATATTTCATAGTTGGTGACTTTATCCTGAACTATTATCCGATTTATCGAAATGTGCTCATCATAATGCTTTTGCAAGAAATTTACATACTTTGTTGGGCGTAATAAGAACAAGATCGCCACTTACAGCAACAAGTTTACAAGCTGTTATTATGTTGTTATAAAGCTCTTGCAGAATAGAACATATTGCTAAGATTTCTGCAACGTGGACGACGACGTACAAGATATTCATCTTCTATGAATCACAAAAGAGCAGAAACTATACACTTGACTTAAAAGAAGTTTATTTATAATGCCTTTGAAGTTTGTTTTTTGAACTTTGAGAGACAGAATCATGAAGGAACCAAGGAAAATTTATCGGAAGTACTGCTATTCTCACGTCTTCGTTTTTGGTACGACTTCAAAATATTACTTTTCACGTTGTGTGTAGAACGTGCAAATCTAATAATGATATTAGTAAAATTAAAAACACTTCCCAATAGTATACAGTAGAGCCTCCAATTAGCGGACACTCTAAAAGGCGGACAACTCTGATTAGCGGACAAAATAAATTTCCCGGGCCATTTTCTAGTCAAATCCTTATAAAAAAGTCTCCAAAAGGCGGACACTCAATTAGCGGGCACCTCCATTTAGCGGACAAAATATTTTGCACGGAATGGTCAAAAACCTATTTTTTTCCATCCAATTAGCGGACATCGAGGGTAAAACTGGTTTCAGACATGAAAATACAAGTAATGAGTGTTTTTAAACCATCTATTTCAAACATTTTTTTGTTTTGTTTTGAATTCGTACCAAAATGATGATGATGAAAAAGTTTTGGATGAAGAGTTTAAAGCCTTGTTTGATGAACTTGCTGATTCATCAATGACAAAAGAGGAATATATCGATTTTGATATCGAAGTGTGCACTTCATACCCCGAGATAAATTCTGATGAAGTTGACTGGAAAGTAAGCTCCGTGAATAAATGTGTTAGCGAGTATTTAAATAAAGAGTCTGGAAATGAAGAAAACCCAGAATTTGACCCAGAAAGCAAAGATGAAGTTCAAGAAATTGAACCGGAGGAAATTACACCACACGATGCCCTGATTTTCATTGACAAGTTGATTAATTTAAAAGAACTTAATGAAAATGAAAGGTCTACTCTATCTTCGCTAAAAGACAGACTTGAGGTTGTCAGAATTAACAACAAAAAACAAAAAACAATCAAGTATTTTTTAAACAATAAAAGTAACGATTTCAGCTCATAACGCTTTCTTTTTCTTTTCTGATGTTGATTTTGTTATTTTTAGTATTTTTTGACTTTTCTTGTACGATTCACAAAAAGTAGTTTGTTGTGTTTAAATAATTTTTCTCGTGTCTTTTCATGTTCCTGTCTCTTTAGGAAAGTGCTTAAGACCGTAATTTTATGTTTGCGACACCTAGTACGGTTTAATTCTGAGATTTGAGCCCGAAATTCAAAACCCTCCAAAAGGCGGACACTTCTAATTAGCGGACACTGATCCGTTTCCCCGATGGTGTGCGCTAATTTATTTATTTTATTTATTTATTCTTTCTTTAATGTTGACAAAAGTGGTATATATACAATAAAACTAAAATAAACTCCTTAGAAAATAAAATAGCAATAATGCTAATTGAAGTCAACAGTCGGTTAAAATAGCAATAAAAATAATAATAATGAATAATAATGATTAAAATACACAATACTTAAAATATATACAACAATAAATATTAATAAAAACAGCAGGCAGATATTAGACCACATGGAAAGGTTTCTGAAGCTAGACATATCCCACGTTTTGGATGTATGTTTTGCATAACCTGCAGGGACAGTTTGTTTATTTATTTATTTATTTATCGAATATTTATACAGGATGACCATTTCAGATTATATACAATGTACCCAATTTTTGATTTTCTGCTTAAATTCACTGATACTAGAGGATTCCTGTATTTCTAATGGCACTAAAGACCATATTTTAGGGGCTAAGTATGATACGGTTTCTGTTCCCCACTGAACAGTTTTTGGATTAATGTTATTATTCTCGCGGGTTCCTCTTAACTCGTAAGTGGGAACACGAAAGTCAAAAATCTCTGTAACGATTTCAGGAGAAAGGCCTTTTTTAGCCTTGTACACTTCAGTAGCTAAAAATTGAAGGTTTTTATGATGTATTGTTACAGAATTATTTCTTTGCAACAGTTCTTGAAAATTAGTTTCAAAATCGTTATAGATAATCCTCAATGACCTTTCTTGGATCCTATTAATTCGGTTATTTAGACCTCTGCTGTGATTCATCCAAATCAAGGGGCAGTAGCTGAACTGGGAAGAAACGTACGAGGTCATGAGTAATTGCTTTTTCTCAAGGTCCATATAGGGAGCAACTCTACTAAGTGCGTGTAATTTCCGTGAAGCTGCATCACAAAGATTAGAAACATGTTTCTCAAAAGTTAACTTTTTGTCGATTGTGACTCCCAATAACTTTTGAGAATCACTGTTACGAATCAAGCTGTCTTTAACAAGAAGAGACGCATCTTCATTTGCGTTTGATAAAAAGCTGCATTTATCAGAGTTAAATTTCATGCCATTATCTAAACACCACTGGGATATGACATCAGCTGTTTTTTCAGTGGAATTAGAGGTTCCACTGTATTTCAAACATTTTTTTGTTTTGTTTTGAATTCGTACCAAAATGATGATGATGAAAAAGTTTTGGATGAAGAGTTTAAAGCCTTGTTTGATGAACTTGCTGATTCATCAATGACAAAAGAGGAATATATCGATTTTGATATCGAAGTGTGCACTTCATACCCCGAGATAAATTCTGATGAAGTTGACTGGAAAGTAAGCTCCGTGAATAAATGTGTTAGCGAGTATTTAAATAAAGAGTCTGGAAATGAAGAAAACCCAGAATTTGACCCAGAAAGCAAAGATGAAGTTCAAGAAATTGAACCGGAGGAAATTACACCACACGATGCCCTGATTTTCATTGACAAGTTGATTAATTTAAAAGAACTTAATGAAAATGAAAGGTCTACTCTATCTTCGCTAAAAGACAGACTTGAGGTTGTCAGAATTAACAACAAAAAACAAAAAACAATCAAGTATTTTTTAAACAATAAAAGTAACGATTTCAGCTCATAACGCTTTCTTTTTCTTTTCTGATGTTGATTTTGTTATTTTATAGTATTTTTTGACTTTTCTTGTACGATTCACAAAAAGTAGTTTGTTGTGTTTAAATAATTTTTCTCGTGTCCTTTCATGTTCCTGTCTCTTTAGGAAAGTGCTTAAGACCGTAATTTTATGTTTGCGACACCCTAGTACGGTTTAATTCTGAGATTTGAGCCCGAAATTCAAAACCCTCCAAAAGGCGGACACTTCTAATTAGCGGACACTGATCCGTTTCCCCGATGGTGTCCGCTAATAAGAGGTTCCACTGTAGTGTGAAATGACTTCCATTTTAAAGCAAATCTATGGAGTAAAGTGAATCTTTTGTTTGCCTCACGTCGTCGTCCACGTTGCCGTCGTAGTTTCGTAAGCTCCCTAATGTAACCTAGCCCTGATCCTGACCCTCCTAAGGGGCTGTTTATATGAGGGGAGTCGGGTCGGGACGGGATATTTTTATCCCGCGAAAAAATTAAGCGGGACCTTGCCGGAACGAGAAAACATCCCAGGACTGTGTTTAATGATGAAAAACGTCCCGCTTCCAGCGGGATCCCGGTTAAACAAAGCGAGATCTCTCGCCTAACACCGGGACGGGGACGTTTAGTAGAGATATAGTCTTTTTCATATAAACACGAGAAAGGATTTTTATGAAAACTTCAATGGAGAGGCGGGATCCGTATTTCGTCCCGTCCCGGCTCTCATAACAGCCCTTGACTCTACAGAGAAAGGGGATACACCAGAAGGAAATGTTACCTGTAAATCAATACATGATGATATAACTTGGATTTCAGTGTAAAAAAGAAATCCTTTTTTCTTCGTGTTTTTGGATTTTCGCGAAAAAGGGCAAAATCGCAAAAATAAATTCCGCAAAAACTTCTTTCGAAGCATTTTTCTACTCGCAAAAATTACTTCCCTGAAGGTAGTTCTATTTAACTTTTGATGTAGCTTGGATGTTCGAATTGCGCGGTTGGGGGAGTTTCCTACGATTTTAACTAAATATCGAAGAAGATAATATTTGTTTTACGCTGCCGTTTTCACCTTTGAGTGCATGACGGGGCCAGGGTGACGCTATTTTTGTAAGTCATACTTGCTGTAGAAAAACTCTGTTCACTCGGAAAAAAGGAGTTAACCATTAAAATACTATTCATTCGCGAAATTTATTCTTTCTTGCGCTAGCGAACTGAAGGATGTAAACATGAAAAAATATTTCCCTCTCCCTTCTTTGGTCGAAAGTTTTAATAATTTTAAAATCAAAGTTGCCTTGCACTTATAATAGACCTTACAATTTGTGTGGACTTTCTTCCCGAAAATATCCGATTACGAAATAATCTGCATTTTATTGCAAAAACAAATGGGATCAATACGTAGCCTGAGAGTTCTTTTCCATATTTACTTCATATTATTAGCTAAGAAATTAACCCGCAAATCAAAGCCTAAGAAATGTGTGTAGAGAAAAATCTAAATTGCTTAAATCTAATTTGCATAATCTGCGTTTAAAAATTGAACACATGGTCAAAGCAACATTTTGAACAGTATGGTTGAGAAATGGAGCAAAAGGAATTCAGTGATGGTTCAAAAGGTAACGTACATAACTCTGACTTATAAACTATTTTTCACTGCACAACTACGAATGAATGAAATCAGTACAATATATATATCATTCTTCCTGCTGATTTAGCTTACTACTGTTTTTGTTCTGCGTTTAGATTATACTAGCCGCCAAGGCGGCGTCGCTCACCGCCCATGTGCACCTGCTCTGTGTCACCCCGGAGATCCCAGTAAATCTCATATTTCTTGAAAAACGGCTCATACAGCCTGTGCTCAGCCAGAGGCAGATTCGAAATAAAATATCAAATATCAGTTTAAACAATGGTTCCAAAAAAACCCAAATTTCATGATGTGTTACTTATTTATTTTTTAAAACAATCGTTGATCAGTACAACAATACACTCAAAACGTGGAGAGAAAAAAACTTTTTATTAACTTTTGTTTTAAAAAAGTTACGCGCTTTAACATGGGTGCTATCAAACATAAAAGGGGGAAATGGTTTCTCTTCTTAAAGTTCACACGGAGGAGAGAAAAAAGGCACGTGCTAAATGAATAAATGGAATAAAAAAACGTTCGATCAGAACGCTTAACAATTAAAAGAAGAAATTGATTTATTAAAAAAAAGCAACAAAAAAAGCATTTTGTTTTGATATGATACTCTTATTTTACCTAACAGTTTTTAAATATTTTGATTGCTCAAAAAAAAAGTTCACCCGTCTCAGACAGTCAGGCAAGAGTTAGTGGCAAACCGAACATATGCTGCCACGTTCTGCCACTGCTGCTTTTTGTCCAAAATGTTTAATCAGTTAGTTTCTTTGTATTTAGTTGATGTACTGTTTTCAAAGCCAAGTCAACGTGGAATATAAAACTAATAATAATGACAAAACGTTATTCCTATTAGTTCATCAGCCAAAAAAGTCACGTTCGATTGGGGTTGCAATATATTTGCTTCGAACTCACGTCGCACACAAAAAAAGAAATAATTTTGCTCACAACTTAATCTACCATTTTGCGTGACTTACAAACAAACGAACAAACAGACGGAGAATCGGCTATTAATATATAGACTAGCCGCCAAGGCGGCGTCGCTCGCCGCCCATGTTCAGCCTGCGTTGTATCACCACCTGCTCCAAATTATTGCATTAAAACCAGCGATAAGACTTCCTTTGCTGCTGGCTTTATCGCTAAATAAAGCTCGTTTGCACGTGAAGAGAAATACGTTTTTGGTGTTTCAAATCTCAGATATGTGAACTCACCCGCATTGGGCGGGTGACACCCGCAATTATCTGGTACTCACCCGCCGTCTTCAATGACGCAGAACTCACCCGCATTTTCTTTTTGCCCAAATCAAAAGAAAAATTATTGATCCATTTTTGTGTTGTTTTTGCCTCATCGGAATAAAATACCAACTATTCATTCAAGTCAAAGGCTAAGAACGAAGGCTATGCCGACCTCGTCGTCAACCTCGAACCCAGAGCCGTTTTTATGACGGCCAGACGTACGGATATCAAAAAGGAGACAAACGGCTTTGAAGTTGCTTTGTCGTGTTTCTAGCGCTGAGGATGCGTGTCAAGCAATAATGCGCGGGTTTCTTCTTGACAGCGGAAAAAAACCCTGGGGGTCTACATTTTATTAATCAAGCGCGAAAAAGCAACGAACATGGAATGGAGTTGTTCACCGGTAAAACGGGGCTCTTTGGTCTCAGATTTTTTTGCAACGACTCTGCTGGTATTTCAGTTCGTGACCATAAATTTTCGAAGACGATGAGACTTGAATTGAATGGACACGGAGGCTATTTAATTGCATTTGATTTTTTATTTTATTTGTTCCGGGCATCTGGACCTCTAATTTCGCAAAAATTTTCCCTCAGACCCCAACCATGGTGGGGCCTGAGTTAGGCCCCACTCGGTTAAGCCCATCACCCGCATTTAAAATTTGGGGGTTGGCATCTCTGAAATCTTGCATGTTCTTAACTCAACCGTTGATTGTCGCGGTCGCATTTAAAATGTCAGCAGACTTTCTTGCTTTACACAATGCATTCCAAACGTGGACTTCACGTGGTTTTTATTTACAATTTTAAACCAATCAAATATCAGTTTAACAATACACTCAAAACGCAGAGAGAAAAAACTTTTCAACTTATTATTAGCTTTTGGTTACGCGCTCTAACATGGGTGATGTCAGAAGTAGGTGAAGAAATGGTTTTTCTTCTTAAAAAGATCACACGGGAGGAGAAAAAAATGCACGTGCTAAATGAATGAATTGAATAAAAAACGTTCGATCAGATTAAAATAGATTAAAAGAAATCGATTAAAAGAAATTAAGACAACTATTAAGACAAAAGGAAAAAAAAAATATTTTGTTTCATGATTCTCTTTTTTTTTTTACCTATCGGTTTTTAAACATTTTGATTGCTCGAAAAAAAGTTCACCCGTCTGAGACAGTCACGAAAGCGTTAGGATACACTGGTTAACCACACATGCTGCCACGTTCTGCCACTGCTGCTTTTTGTCCAAAATGTTTAATCAGTTAGTTTCTTTGTATTTAGTTGATGTATTGTTTTCAAAGGAAAGTCAACGGTAGTCCTTGGAATATAAAACTAACAATAATAATAAAAACAAAACGTTATCTCTATTGGTTCACCAGCCAAAAAAAGTCACGTTCGATTGGGGTTGCAATGTATTTGTTTCGAACTCACCTCGCACACAAAAAAGAAATAATTTCGCTCACAACTCAATCTACCATTTTGCGTGACTTACAAACAAACAAACAGACAGACGGAGAATCGGCTATTAATATATAGACTTCCAAAGAAGAAGGCGATACTTCTGAAACACAAGCTCAGTTTACTACTGAAGAGCTGGCGAAAAGTGATGAAGTTAAAGGTATGTAATTCATTTTGGTTATAGGTCATTATTGAAAAGTTGTTTACTTTTGTTTAGCTTCAGTTACTGGATACTTGCAACAAGTTTCCCCGGTAAAAAAAGCGAAAAGAACCAATACAGAATATTTTAATGCAATAATACAAACCGAAGAGGGATACCAACATATTGTCTGTTATTCCCCTGAGAAAAAGAGGCCATGTGACAGCTTTGCTGATAGTAAGCAAGCTGTAACATTTTCGCCAGTGCAGCGCACACCAGTAAGTGGAAAATTTACTGTGATGACATAAAAGTTATGGATTCACCCGACATTAGCAGCAAAGAATCTGTGGACTTTGAATACAAAGAATTCAAAAATGGCAGAAAGATAGCCGAAACAGTTTCTATAAAACAACTTAACAAATTGCCTGATAAAGAACTGGTATCATTACATGGGTATGTAAACGTAGGAAATCGTCCAGCTGTGCCAATAAACTTATCATACCTATCTGATCCAATTAATAAGCAAGAAGTGAGTATTAACGATGATACTGGCAATATTGTGCTAGCACTGTGGGGGAAGAAAATTGAAGATGTATCAGTTAGCGGAACATATGTAGTTAAAAATGCTGTTTTGAAAAGATACCAAGGTGTTGCATCTTTAATAACTAATTCAGGCACAATCATAACTTCCTCCGATGACAACATTGAACCTACAGCAGTTCTTCCAAAAGAATTACGCTCCTTTGTTGCCTGTCTGCCTGCTGTCAATGTACATAAATTATACCGGAAATATTTTTGCCAAAAATGTGATTCATTCCGAAAAAACATTTCGTCTAACCCAATACTATTTGAGTGTGAGCAATGCAACTCCAAATCTATGTCTCGCCGATTACAACAAAAACTTGATGTTAAGATAGATGCAAAAGTTGAAGACTCAGTCAAGACCATCACAATTCATGGTCCTCAAGTTGAGTTGTATTTTCAAAAACTAAAACAGGAAGTACCCATGGATCTTGATGCTGTTGCCATTTCTTTTCTTGAAGATACGTCAACATGTTTGGCTGTGGATGATAGATACAATTGCATTGGTGTCATTTGAAATTAACTATGATTTAACATCATTATGAACTTTAAAGTGACTATCTGATCATCTTGTTTATATCTTCTGTTTTGTTGATGAAACATATGGCCTAATTTTAGTTAATGGATTTCATTTTATGGCCTATATTTTTTGATTTTATTGATTTTAGTGACTTCAAAGTAATCAATTTACTCTTGTCTTTGTCAAGGAAAGTCCCATTTTGTTTTGGCATATGAAAGCAGTCTTTGCAGTCTTCATTATTAGTTTATTATGTTAGTCTTATTATATTGTGTGCAATTTTTAAAAAGTTTACTTTTGTAAAGTGTGATGGCAATTTTTTCCACACTTGTATATCTTTTTGAAGTCTGATTTCTTGTGATTCAGAGAAAGCCCATAAAATTTATTCTTCAATTGTCTCATCCTCAGAACAAATGTCTGTTATTACTTTGATTTTATTTTTTTGACATCACTATAATCAAGCCGGCCATATCTGAAAAACAAAACCATCTTTATTTTAAAAGAATGATGACCACTTTGCTTTGGTTTCATGAACACCAGTTAGGACGAATTATTAACGCCCTATTTATTCCATCCTTAACACAAAATGTGTGTTGAGGCCAAAGAATACAGACAACGAGAAGTGAAGTGCAAGAAATTAATGTTATCGTTCAACGTAGTTTTTTGCCGAGAAAATAAGTGTATTCGAAACTTTCTCATCAAAATAAGTGTATTCGAAACTTTTTCATCAAAATAAGTGTATTCGAAACTTTCTCATCAAAGTTCTTTGCGTTGAATACGCGAACCTGCACTAGACAGGCGGCAACATAAATTAAGTGGATAAATTTTTGCGTAGATAAAATTTAGACTGCAAACGGAATTTTGCGTCTAGTATAATCGGTTTACATTTTGGCTTACGGAAATCTTAGTGTTACGATTAAGTGGTAGCTAATTCACGTACTATAAGTGGCGTGAAACTTTGGGGAAATATATAGTCGCATCTATGTGAATCTTGTTTTATTTTTGACAAAGAAACCGTCTGCCAATACAACTAGTTGATGATATGCAACATTTCGAGGATCAGATAGTAGATTTATTGGTACACGCAATCAAACACTGAAGCTAATGTGGTGTGTAGTGGTCATGGCTTATGTAAAAGCACAAGTTATCTTGTAACTAATGAACCATAGCAACCACGATAAGTTGTTAAGAAATACGCTCATGAATACTAATCTTAGTTTCTTCCCTTAAGTTGATGTGATGAAAATTATACCTCTTTTGTTCAAACAAGAATGGGAGACTTATATAGAACGCATCTTTACATAAACACATCCACAAATGTGTTCCTCGTGTATCGAATGACATTATTCTTAGAGATCACGTGATTATAATTCCTTAGCAACTAATCTTATTAGAATGGATACCGTTTATCATATAATTTAAAAAGATAATAAAGCCAATGTTATTGAATTCCAATTGAAGTGAGTCAATAGACGTTCTGATGAAAGTTTCACATGACTGTCATGCAAAAAGTGTTTTCTCAGGTTACAGACTTTTATTGACAAACAACATAAACACGAGTTATGTTGCAGCTCTTATGTGATGTTGAAAGATGTCGACATATAAAAATTAAAACAAAAGTCATATAAAATTCAGTAGAAGAAAGTGATTTTTAAAAATATTGGATGCTAAAAGTTAAAATTTATCAAAATTTGTAATCGATAGAAGAAATGGAGAGAAAGGAAGAACGACCACTGTTGAATCAAGCTGATTATAGTTATTCATATGGCTCTGAAAATCAAGAAGCACCGTACACTGGTACTGCTAAAGGACTTGGGATAGGGCTGTGCGCCTTGTTTATTATTGCTGAAATGGCAGGAAGTGGTATCTTGGCGTTACCAAAAGCTGTTTCGGAAGCAGGCTGGACTGGCCTTGGTCTTCTCATCGTCTGTTGCTTTTTGTCACTTTACTGTGGCATAACGTTAGGCAAATGTTGGACTATTGTACGAAATACCAACAGAGCTAACTCTGGTCACGTGAGAGACCCATATCCTTTGATTGGTTCAACGGCGTGTGGCAAATGCGGGAAGTATACTGTGGAGATTTGTGTTTTGATCACGTTGTTTGGTGTTTGTGTTGTATTTCTGTTACTGGCATCTGAACAAATATCGGACTTAATCAACAAAGACCTTGGGTCGCTAACAAAGAAAAACGAGTTTCGAATCTGGGTCCTCATCTGTGGATTAGTGCTTTTACCTTTCACTTGGCTAGCAACGCCAAAAGATATGTGGCCGTTTGCTCTTGCTGCAAGTGGTTGCACAGTACTTGCATGTATATTTATAATTGTCCGAACCGGGATGGCGATATATGAATATGGATTGAAACCTTCATCAGAATTAAAGCCAGTGACAGTCGAATCTTTCTTCGCTGCGTTTGGCACAATTGCATTCTCATTTGGGGGAGCTACTCTTTTTCCTACCTTCCAAACAGATATGAAAGAACCGAGAAAATTCCCTTACGCTGCCATCATTGCCTTCATCGGCGTTTTAGCAATGTATATTCCAGTTACTATCTTACCTTTCCTTGCATTTGGAACAGATATCAGTGATAATATCCTAAATTACCTTGGAAACATTGACGGCAATGGAAAAATATTCGTAACATTAGCAAACGTATTAATCACCTTCCATCTTTTATTTACATTTGTTATAACAATCAATCCAGTTGGCCAACAAATAGAAGAATATCTGAACCTTCCCCATGGTACGTTAAAAACCTCTTCATGAATTATCTGTATGTATCCATCGCTTTGTAGGCAGTAACCTTATGATTGGTTGATTGCATTATTGCCTACTAAACCTTAAGAAAAGAATTTCGTGAAACTTTTCTCGCGGAGGTGTTCTTTCTCATTTTTTAACGATGCAAACGTCACTAATATTCGGATTGAAAACGAGACATGTGATGTTGTGATATACGAAAATGTCCATTGTCAGAAAATCAGAAAACTACCGGTGGACAGGGGTGATCTAAAAGAATTTCTCTACTTACAGCCATGATAAAAATAATTCTGAAGATAGGCAAGCGAACTTTGTATCTAGGAAACATTTGTTTCCTTAGACAAAAGTTACTTAATGAAAGTTTAGTTAAAACATGCAATAAAAACTGATTGATAAAATGCTGGGCAAGCATTTGTTTATTCCGGTTCTTCCCATACTTTCTTGGCCAATGTTGCGGAACATTTTCCCTGTAGCATGAAATAACACGCTTTCTTAACATTTATTTTCCCAGAATTCGGTTGGAGAAGAATCCTGTTGCGAACATGCTTAGTTTTGTTGGTGATTGGAGTTGGTGAAGCAATTCCGCATTTTGGACCAATTTTGTCACTGGTCGGTGGTTCCACTGTCACCATGCTGGCGTTTGTCCTACCATGTTGGTTCTACCTCTTATTACAAAACGACGTCCCATTACACATCAAAGTATTGCATTATGAAATTATCATTTTTGCATTGTTATGCGGAGGCGCCTCTATGTATTCAGCCGGCAAAAACTTTGAAAATCCTTTTAAAGAGTGAACATCCTGCTGGCGGTTATAAACTGATGATATTTGTCTGACTTTGCTTGGAAAAGCCTTCATCCTTCAACCACCACCACTCGTGAGGTATCATGCAAAACATTTAGGTCAATGTGTCTGTTTTTTTTTAAATTTTTGTATTTTTGAAACTTTTTTCTATGACTCCCCACACAAGGAAGTTTAAAATTTTAGCAAATTTTTTAACAGTAATGGCAATTTTATGCTATATTTTAAAGATTTTATGTTAGAGCACTTGATAATGTTCAGAAGAATTATTATTATAAGCTATAATTTTGGTAAAAAGAAATTAAAATCTCCCGGTAAAACTCATCGTAAGCGATGTAATACATCGATGCAATCATGCCTTTTTGTATCGAACATTTCATCACAACTTCAGTCACAATAAACAAATACTGATCATCACTCCAAATTTCCCTTTTGCAGGATTACATGATTACAGGCTAACTGTTGGAGGCAGCCTTAAGAACCTAGTTCCCAACCCTTTCTCTCTATCTTATCATCACTTTGGACAATTACTTAAAAAAGAATGTCTGACTGGCAAGCGAAGTAATAGCGCCATATGATAAACCTATTCGTAAGTTGTCATTTGGAGATAACGATGTACCAAGCACCTTTTTTAAAAGTGATACTTTAATCGGATTAATAGATACCTGAAAGCTCCATCCTAGTCACGATGGACGTCAATTCTCTATACACAAACATTGACCATACCGAAGGTGCTGAAGCTTGTTTCAATTTCTTAGAAAAGCGAGGAGACAAGCGCATTCCATCAACATCACTCAAACAGCTAATACTACTTGTCTGTCAATCCAACTTTGAAGAAAGGCTTTTGGAAGAATATCGCCAGAGGACAGGCCTGTCACCCTATGTATACTATCGATACATAGACGATATTTTCCTGATATGGACACATGGCAAAGACTCACTTAATGACTTTCTCGAATTCTGTCAGGGATTTGGCGAGTCAAGAGGAATGAAATCAGAAATCAAGTTTGAGTGTAACACATCTCCAACCAGTGTCAACTTCCTTGACGTTGTCGTCACGAAAGCTCAGTCTTCCATCATAACAAGCGTTTACTCCAAGCCTACAGATGCTCACCAATACTTGAACAACGAATCAAGTCATCCCAAACACGTGAAACGAAACATTCCGAAAGGTCAGTTTATCCGAGCCCGCAGAATATGCACAACGAAAGAGGAGTATATCAACCGCACCAACAAAATGATCATCCACTTCATTTGGCACGGATACAACCAACAAGCCTTACGAAAAACGCAAAAAGAAATTGGTGACATCGAAGTGGATACTCTTCTTGTTGATGAAACGAAAAAGAAAGATGAACAGATCGTTTTCGTTACCGATTGGCATCCAAATCTTAGTACACTACCCTCTGTTCTGAGAAAAAGTCGACATGTAATTGAAAACAACCCAGATCTACGACAGATATTCAAAACTCCCCCGATTGTTGCATTTAGGCGTGGACAGACCATCAAATCGAAGATCACAAGGAACGATGTCTCTGTCCGATCCAAAAGAGCAATTACACCAACGAAACCATGCAACAAATGCAAGTTGTGTGGTATGATATGATATGATATGATACTTTATTTTTTGTTATAAGAAACATACATGGTTCACCTAGTTTATATAACAACGCTACATTATATAAGGTGCAGTTAATGCGAAATCATAAATCGTGAGTAAAAGTACAATCGACTAGAATAACTATAAACTATAACCAGTTGTTTCCAAATAACACGGGAAACTCGTAGAAGATCATAATGATCTTATCGTCGAGAACCGTTTAGTAGCTACAGCCAATGTTTCATTGTCTTAGACGTTTGGACAAGAATTTGTAATGTTCGGATTTTATAAGATATAGTATGATCTAATAAACAAGATGAGATGCAAAGGTAGGAAAATGAAACAAGGGTTGAGTTATAATTAGAAGTGCTGTAACAGGTTTACAAATTTCTTTACATCTCGTTTTAATAGATTTTTGAAGATAGGCAAGGATTCACTGTCTGATAGAGAACATGAAGGAGTAACAAAAAGATTCCACAAGTGTGGTCCACGATATCTGATGCAGAATTGACTAAGTTTATTTTTACAAATTGGTAATATCAAAGAAGCAACCCAGATCAAGCATGGCGACGAGACAACGGTTCTTCACGACGGAGGCGGAAACTGCAAATCACGAAATGTTGTCTACGCCGCCATCTGTAAAATACATAACACCATCTATGTCGGTCATACTGGCGAAAGGTTGAGCGATCGATTTTCAAAACACCGGTATGACATCGAAAAAAGACCGGGAAATTCAGAACTTGCCGAACATTTTCATACAGACCACGATCTCACAACAAGTTCTCATTTTGCAGAAGAATATTCAAACTCGAGCCAAACGAGAACGGCTTGAGGATCGGTGGATTTGCCGTTTACACTCTTCAACCGGCTGGGATGAACATAGAACTCCACCAGTACGGAAAAGAAATGTACAGGCATTTCACAAAAACATTAACAATTACAAACTAAAACAAGAAAAATGATAGTTCTTTGTATTTTACTTCTCGTTCATTTTGCATATTTTGTGCTATAGTTAATCATTTATTTTTATGACGTCAATTTTTTATACAATGTAATGTCTTCTGTTTAACTGTAAACATCATTCTTGAAAATGAACCGGAGGGGTTCGAAACGTTGAAACCTGACGTATTTATTAATTGAGTGGATTAATTTTCGCGACCCGATGATTTTACGTGTTTTTGCGATACAAACTTTCGCGAAAAAGGCAAAAATTCACGAATTCGCGAAAGTTAATATCGCAAAGATTAATCCGATTAAAGTAACTATCCCTTCAATAATTCGTGCTCGAGTTTTTTGGACGAGTTAAGTCTTGAAATGTTGCAATTTTTAAAAACGTTTGCACACATATCAATTTGGTTATAACGTTGACTTTGAATGAGTTCTAGTTTGTTAGGGTTTACAGCCTTTTCAGTGAAAAGCCAACCGGTTTAACGAAAAAGTAAAATCTTCTTTGGAATTTTGTAACAAATACTTGTAAAATTTCATTTTCCAAATGACTTTCAAAAGAATTGAAAAAAAATTTGTGCAGGTACAAGACACGTGACAAGCAGAGAATGGCTTTGATTTTGCCGACATGTCTGATCATCTCTTATGATCCAAACAACTTTCATAACATATTACAACTTCTTTCTCAACGATTGACTTTACAAACAATATCATACGTTTCAAATCATTTTCATATTTCAAGTCATCGAGTCAAGGTTCCTTCATATATTAGATTAACCGCTGCTTCCACGTTCCCTCCACTCAAACTCAATGCTCGCCTACACAAATCTTCATCTTCAATTCCAATGTTTCTCATCTGCTGCACTGATTCTTCAATCTATGAGAAGAGGTTATAAGTTTACAAGCACTCGATATCATCATCATCTGAAAACAAAGGAAGAGAAGAAGAATTTACCTGGTTATCATTACTGCTTTCACTTGAACTACCGGCATCTACAAATAAACAAATAAACAAACAAGTTGAGTGAGAATACAACACTTCTTGTATGTATGCAACTCAAAAAATTTTTTTCTGAACTGACAGAAGGACTAAGTACTTGGTGCCCATACTGTAACCGGGTTTCCAGCCAACAAATTTCTAAGCGCATGGGTACAAAGTCATTCAAAAACCAAGCGGATAAACGTTTGAAATTTTCGCACTCACTATTATTAGCCAATAAGTTTAAAGAATTTATAAAAATATTTGACGCCATAGTTTTGAATTTTGCACTACTCAAACGGAAACGAATAAATAGCGGTAGACATATTTTCGCACGTGGCATAAGCTGCAATAGTTTTACGCATGCTTCAACATTACATACCTGGTGTTAGGGTCGTTGCAAATGATAGTGCATTCGCAAGGTCAGACGCGGAAATTTGATGGCGGATAGACTGTTGTGATGAGCCTTGCTGTCCCTGCTCTTGACGCTGGTCCTGCACTGCTAATAGATCTGCGGCATCAAGCATCTAAAAAGAACAAACAAACATACTAATGTTCAGATCAATGAGACATTCATGTACTGCAAGTCACCAAATAACTCATTCATTTCAATATTGACAGGAATTTCTCCAGGTTTCCCTAAAGATATGTAGCGTAGTGTGCTTACCTCTGGCTCCATTGCTGCATTATTCAAATCTTCACTTGCATCTTGAGAAACGCTGCTTAACTGAGATGATTTGGGCGCACTCTCCAAGATACTTTTCAATACCAAGAAGAAATTCGGATATGCTTTCCAGATACTGAAATTAAAGCAAGAAAGAATGACTTTTTATGAGTGAAATAGGTTTTCCTACTCGTGTAGCTTGTAAAAAAACACCACCTTTCAGCTGTTCCCGTGCTGATAACATTTACGAGAAGGACTGGATCTTGAAACAAGGCTAAAAACCATTTTATTAGCAGTTAAAGTAAAACGATGAAACTTGGAATAACGTTTGAGAATGTGAGGAACAGGTTACCAGTTGTAATATGATCGTTCTTCAAGAAACCATGTGATTTTTTCAGTTTTTCAATCTTTGCATGATCTTTCAGTGTTGATTTCAACATACGAAGGTATAGTGGCGCTTTTAATTTCGTTACTATAGCATGAGCTTCTCCTAATGATATTTGAACGTCATCTGAAATGTCTGTGAAAAGTACAAGGTTTTGAATTAACCGATCTTTATAAGATTTCCAATGACATTTCATACAAAAGTGACTGTTAAAAAAATCACATACCAGATATTAAAAAACAAAATTCAGACTGACCTTCATCCATGTCTTCCATTTCTTTTTCTGTCAAAAATAAAGTTACAGAACTTCGAACTCCATATGAAGACAAGCTTCTGTGATCCTCATCTAACAATTCACCATTGTAAATCAATTCTGTAAACATGTGAATTAGATTTTAAGAGAAAATAAAAACGAATCATGGTGGAGATGAAACAATATCATTCTTTCTACAAATAATTGATAATGATATATTATCTAGCCAAGTTGTCACTATCATGAGAAAGCAGTAGTGGTATACCGGTCACGTCTCTGATGGTACTGCTACCAGCCTATTCCCTCCTCGTGAAGTCTTCTGATGTCTGGTGGTACTGCTGCAAGCCTATTCCCTCCTCGTGAAGTCTTCTGATGTTTCGGGGTCAATAGGGTTGGGTGAAGGATTAATTAAAAATTGGATAACTTGGGTAAATTTGTTTCCGATGTGGCAAGTATCACAGGATCAGTATAATTTGTCAATTTCTAGTTTAGAATTACCTTGACTGGTGACTGGCTTTCCAGTACAGTCAGCAATTTTTTCTTTTAGTTGACCAACATTTTGAAGGAGATCAATGTCCTGCAGCTGTTGTCTTGTTTTAAGATATGGATCAGATATAAACAGGCATGCTGACATTGTTAACCATGAACCATCTACGCAACAGAACCATGAACCATCTACCTCATGATCAACACCTCATGTTCCTAATCATCATTTTACTAGACTAGACAGAAGTGATGAAACTTCAAATTTCAAATTGAATACGTCTTAAAAACAATAGTTGCAAAAATACTTCACTTTGTAGGACTTTGTAGGACCATACATGCAAGCATTATAATTAAAAGTATTCACAGGAATTTCAATAGACATGTCCCTCTGTTATCTGCTGGATAAAATATTCGCTTCCAATTTAACAAATTATTTACAAACACTTATTGTTTTTCATTGCTCTCAAGATCAATTTCTCTTTTCCTTTTTAACGATCTTCGATGACGGCGTGATGTTAAGTGCTGTTGCCAACAATTTTTACCCATTATAACTTTGTTCCCACATATATCACACATATATTTTGTATTAGGATTTGCGTTGCTTACTTTTCGCATCATGGGTTTGAATGAAATCACCCCACTGTTGCTCAGAAACTCTTCAGCTATTTTCAATGCTCGCTGGTACACATTCGTTTCCCAGGAATTTATGTCAGTCGTATCTAACTCATAAACATTAAGAGAGCTTTCTTCAGATCTGCCTAAAAATCTATTGTTGATCCAACATTTCTGTTTCTTAGAATATTTCACAGTAACCCTTTTCAGGGAATTTAACCCTTCTTGTAACAGGTGATCACGATCTTCGTTATCGAGATTTGATGTGAAGTAGTCATGAAACTCTTTAAATCCAATAGCTTGAAACAAACCCTCTTCATATAACGTATCACTGTCTTTGTTAAACTCACTATTTCCAGCAACGTTTCTACCTTCGTACTTTTCTCTTTTATATGATTCATAGAAATCTGAAATTTCTTTCACTAAGCCTTTTTCCAGCATGCTGTCTGCACGATCACACAATCTTTTGGTGAGTACTTCTTGTTTACAAGTCAAACAGAAAACCAAGACATTCTGAAACCGTAATGGACCACCTAAAGGTAAGAAAAACATTATTTTCCTTACGCATGATGTAGTTTTTTTATAATTTTAGTTGGAAGGAAGTTGTTTGATACCTGCACATCTAACAGCGCATTTGTGTGAAAGCTCATTACCGCTACCTTTTCCCAAAAGAAAAAAAATTCTCAAACTTCTTAATTTAATTGTAATTTATCTTTATATTCTCAAGGGTGAACTTTTTAGAAAAGTGAAATGCGGAGTTTTGATAAAACATTGAAAAATAAAAGTTTGTGTGTGTAATAATAAGTCTCTTCAATAATCATGAATGGCCACGGTCACCTGACCTCACGCCTTGTGACGCTTTTTTGTGGGCCTATCTGAAGAATAAGGTTTTCTTGACACCACCAAATAGCCTCAAAACATTACAACAAAGAATTGATAAAACATCTCTCGCAACTTGACAAGAAAAATATTTGGCCAAAACCTAATATGCACCTCAAACAAATAAGGTTTAGGGTAGACTGTAGACTATATTTTGCAAGATTAAAAAGATAAGCATGATTAGATACAAACAATACAAACCAAGTTTACTTGATCCATGGCAGGCTTTTTGTTCTTCCAGTAGTTCTGAGTGTTTTTTACCGGTTTTATAAAAAATATCTAAACTTCTTGATATCTTTCGTATATTGTTCGGATGAAGTGTTGCAGCTCTTTCTGGGTCAACAGCTTTCAATTTTTCAAATAAAGATAAATCTTTTTGATATGTATGGCTTGCTGCTTTGTCTGAAACTGAAACATACATAGTGTTGTTAACATCGATGTGCTTATCTGTACATATATACATAAGACTGTATTTCAAGTTCCACAAGGTTTTCATCTTTAGAACACGCAGTGTTGAAAAAGTCTTGAAAACATGTTATCAATATTGGATGTTTCAGTCTTCACATAAACATAGAATCCTCATAATAAAGAAAGCACAACTAGATGAACAGAAGAAAGATTTCACTAAGAATAGCACTCCCTTATAATAACACCCTTTCTAGATACATACTCAAAGACTGGTGGTGTTCCAGAGCATCATTTCACTTTGAAACTATCACATTGATGTCATCTTATGTTTTAAAATAATCTCCAAGTGTAAAATAGAGATAAATTTTATGTCGTAAATGAAACTAAATTAATAAACACCAGAAATTATGACAAAGGAAATACACTTCTGAGTCAAGTCAAGATGGCTTAAACGACCATGTATCAGATTTTCTTCAGATTTTTTCTGTAAAAAGCCTTAGTTGAGAATGTACTGTGCAAAATTTGAGCCTGTAATTCCTTATGGTTCTCAAGATACAGCCATTTACATTAAGGCCCTGTTTTCAGTATTAAGTCTTGGTTTACATTTTAATGCAATTCTTTATTGCGTTTTGCACATGCTTGAATCATGGGCGTGCGATTTTATAAATAGCATGTCTAAATCACTTTACTTGTGCATGCAAAAATAAATTATTTTGGATTGAACAAAAATTTTTTCATATCTCAAAACAAATTTGTAAACATAAGCATTTATTTGGAAGGCCTTAATAGGATGGAAGATTGAAGAATTTACTCTATTTTGACTCAACGTAGCAACCGCTCACAAGATGGTATCCACATAAAGCACGGCACTCGACATGGAGCAAGTGTACTCTGGCGAACTTCGCGGATGAGTATAGAAATATTGACCAATCAGAAACATTTTCACTGGGGATTGTCATGTCTGCAATTGAGTAGACAGCAGTCGGTTAGTCAAGATAAATCATAATAATTAAAAGGCATCCAAATTCCTACTCATCAATTTCCAAACAAATTTGTTAAAAACTATGTTGTACAGACAGTACAGTACTAACAATTTTATTTTATTTTGTTTAAATTTCCCTCAACATTTATCATGATCCATCACTCCATCCATCACATCCATCTACTTTCATTTTCTCATTAGTCAATAGCATACTCTAAGGTCCTGAATAGACATCCCCACCCGCTTATTAATTTTCGAAAATTTTTCGGATGACTTATTACCATACCGTATTTCCTCCATCTAGCGCCGCCCTCTGATAAGCGCCGCCCTCTAAAGAGCGCCGCACCTAAACTCTCAAAAATTTTAAGAGCGCCGCCCTCTGATAAGCGCCGCCCTCTAAAGAGCGCCGCACCTCTGAAAGCAGCGCTTTTTGGAAAAAAAAAATGAAAAAACAGACCAGTATGTGTTTTACTTGAATTCTATGCTTTTTTTATCACTATATTCTTCTACATCTAATTCGTTGCAAGTAGTTGAAGAAGAGGCATCGTCACTCAACCCTTTTGAGATTTCAGAATTAGACATGGAAGACGCCTGCCAGCCCTTTCACTTGATCGATGATGATCTTGAGAGCGGTAGCGACGAAGATATTGAAATATTATAAGTATTCTTTTAATAAGAAGAAAATATGTCTAAAAATCAAAAGTATATTTTTTAATTTCATGGGTTGTTTCCTTGATTTCTCAGGCCTTTATAAAGTTGGAATCAATAATTTGAAAAGAGCGCCGCCCTCTGATAAGCGCCGCCCTCTAAAGAGCGCCGCAGCTAAAATTTCGAAAATTTAAAGAGCGACGCGGCGCTTATTTGAGGAAATACGGTAAACTGCAAAGCAAAAAACAAACATCCATTTCCATGATGTGGTTCCCTTAACCACAGACAAAAAGGTGCCAATGATAGACCAACTCATTGCCCAGCATGGGGTACAATTTGTCACAATTGCGACATTCTGCATCAGTTTGCTAGAGTTTTTCGTACTTAAAGAAAGATCAGCTGATCCCATCCACCAAGCAGATAACGGTTGTCGGTGGATTAACACTAAAATGTTTTGGTTGGCTACCCATGATATTTACCGTAGATAATCTTACGTCATGTCAGCCATTACCCTTTTGTGATGCAGCAGAAAAGCGTGTATAGACTTATAGACTTATCAATCTTTCAGCCTCATCTTGATGTTCGCTTGTCTCAACCAATTTCAAGATCGCATTCCACAACTTGTCTACCATCTTACTTGAGGCCGTTTTGAGTATGACTATACGGAATGGGTATAAAGCCTGATTTACATGTGAGTACAGAAACTTGTGTCTACTCTATAGACAGACGATCTTATCGTCCCTTTAGAAATCGAATCAGGAAAAATTGACGCGGGAAAGAAAGGGGAAGAAACTTTGAGATTATTTCTTTGATAGATTTTCAATGGAAATTTACTTAATAGTCAGGGATTTTTCCAAGCACTTTTGGTTACTATCATCTTTTGTAGAGAAGATTGAGTTTTACAGTCCAGGAAGCTCCGAAGTTTTAGAGATTTCAATCTCCACAAACAGGCCTTGCCATGATAGGCATGCGTAGGGAGTTGGAAACTAAAATATGAATAACATGAAAACGAGTCCTACTGGTACCACTTTCGTTTTCATTTTCTTTCGCAACGTGAAGAAATGAATGCGTATAAGAAAGGAAATTTCGAAATTACCTTAGCAACGGTGGCCGTTCTCCCTAGCAACGGGACATTTGGTGAATAATGGCCTAATTACTCTTCTGTGCTTAATTGTGCTTAATTGTAGGGGGGGGGGGGGGTCGAATAAGCAGGGGTGTGGGTACTCCGGGGAAAAAATCCTAAAATGGGGGGGGGGGGGGGGTCGTTATATAATGCACCACAGGGAATTTTCCCAAAATTACATAAAATGGGGGGAAGGGGTTGATAATAAAGTAGGGGGTGGTGGTGGGGATAGGGGTGGAAACTGTGGAAATGAGATAAGGTTTGGCTTTTTCCTCCTATTAGAAGTCTTGTATAGTTATACTTTATATAGTCTAATAAGTTATGATGAAATTGCAAAAAGAAGAGTACTCTCTTTTAGAACATGTTTTTAAATACTACGCATTAAAGAGCTGAAAAATGTTTAATTGACGATGAATGAATTGCGTTTGCTACTTTTCATGAATTGAAAGGATTTCAAATTGTCAATGTAAATTCTACTTCTGTCGACGTATAATGGATTTTACGTGTTTTGCGTCGGCAATTTTTTGCCGAGGGAAACGAATCTGAATTAGAAAGGCTAATCCTTCCACCATCATACCCTCACCCAATGAAATGTGATAATGAAGAATTTGTTCATGCTATCAATGCACACCAATGATCCCTGGAAAACCAAAGGTTTCACCATTCCCAGCAACAAAGGACAATATAAACAACTTTAACATCTCATCGACAGCTTCAAAGATTCAAGAGCTTGTTATGTACCCAAGGGGCTGAAAGTAAATACTCCCCAACTGAAGGTACAGCTTTAGCTGGAGCCTCGATCATGCACGTTATTTTGTACTTGACTGTTCAAACGTAGCTGTTGTTACTGATCACAACCCACTACTGGGCATCTTGAATGATCGAGATTTCAGTACCATATCAAACCCCAGAATCTTCAAAGTTACAGAGAGAACTTTAAGGTATCGATTCACTGTGCAACACCACCCTGGAAAATGGAACTGAGGACCAGATGCCTACTCATGTAATCCATCAAATCTTACCTTGCAGTCAGTCATTTGCAATGAACCTACCAAAAATGACATTAATACAACTCAACCCTCTGAGCACCATGTTTTTGCTGTTCATCAAAACTGCATCAGGTGCGGTGCGGCTTCCATTAATGACAGTAAACTCATTACACTGGATTAAATTCGCTTCCTTATAGTTAGTATCCTCCATCAATGCAGAACTGAAGAAACATTCACGTCTCTGAAAGAACGTGAGCCAGTCCTTATTCATGACCCACCATCAGTCCACGTCCACAAAAGATGAGTCTGTTCTGATCAAAAAGTTGAAGTATTGCCATATCTTCAATATCGTTAATGCATGAATGGATCTCACTAATGCAATAGTATATGTTTGAGAATTGATCACAATGTAGTACAACAAGAACAATACTAACTTTGGTTCCATCTCCCACATCAACATTAAATCCTGAAGCAGAATCTTTTGCACCCACCAATGTCCCACCTGTTATGCCTACATGAATTCCACGAGCCCTGAAGCAACTCAAGAACTTTAAAATAACCCAGGACTGAAAGAATGAACTTATTTGTGTGCATTGTCAATTATACCACGTTGAACTGTCAACTAATTTCATTGAACTTCCTCCGGAGAGGGGAAGATATTCAGTTATTATATATAATTATGTTTCACTTTGTTCATGTACCGGGTGTCACACAAAAAACTTTTTTTATCTTTTTTGACAATTTTTGAAAAGTGATCTTTTAATTTTTCGGTCATAACTTTTTAACCAATGAACGAAATTTAAAGTTTGATATGTCAAAATTTAAGTGAAAGAGGATGCTTTACGATGGAAAAAAAATTAAATATAAAATCGATTTTTTCGGCCCTGGTAATTAATCAAAGACTTTTGGCATTGATTGTATCTTCAACGGCTCTCACTTCAACATGTATAAGCTGTAATCATGGATACATTTTTGACTTAAATTGATTTTTTAAAGAAAAAAGGGAGCCAAAACCTATCCAAAATACTGCAAACAAAATAAACAAAGCAAGTAGCAAACAAGAATAGTTTGTTAGACAGTTTGAAGTTAGAGCAACAGGGTCGTATCCAGGGTTTTTTGGGGCCGACCGGGAAAAATAAATTTTATGAACTGTATGGTATACGTTTTTTTATCCCCTGACCATGATCCCCAACTGGCCCTCTAGTTCGTATGTTGGCATTGAAGAACTCATATAACGACATGGAAATGATGTAATAAATCACGATACACATTACATCAAACTTCATTATGAGGGGCATTATGAGTTTTTAATAAGGACATACTCTTTAAAAATATGCTCAACTTATTATATATTAGTTTTTGTACTCAACTGACAACGAAATATAATTTAAGAATATTATATAAGTGGTAATTCACCAATTTACTGGTTGCTAGGGAGAACGACTGTCATTGTTAAGGTAATTTTGAAGTTTCCTTCATTATACGAATTCAATTCATAAGTGGTATACACCAGCAGTACTCGTTTTGGTGTTGATCAATGAATTTAAAAAGTATCTTAGTTTCCAGCTCCCTTGCGCGAGTTAAAATAACAATTCAATTCTGTCGGCTAGTTGCACACATTACAACAAAACCATTCGTAAACATCACACATGAAATTCAGCATGTATATAGTGGTTTCGAAGAAGGCTACTGTAAAACGGGGTGACTTAAAACACCCGGGGTGACTTGAAATAGCGTCGAAAAATCGTTATTTCTCATGAAATAATGTATGAAACTCCAAATTTTTTCAGATTCTGTTCGGAGACTATCTAGTGCAACATTCGATAGAAAAAGTTTTTCTATCACGGAAGTTCTTTGGAAGCTGAAGATGAAAGAAGCATTGAAAATCAGTACTGTTGTAAAATAGCACGTCACAGCGATGTAGCATATCGCCAAATATATTTTTTTGCATTTGGAAAGGCCAAAGGGAGTAATTCCAGAATTTTATTGAAAAATATGTTCAATTAACAGAAGGGTTAATATCTAAGAATTTAACCCCAATTGACTCCTTTTACTAAGAACCATAACTGAATACCAGTCAGAGTTCTGAACAAAGCGGTGCTGCAATTATATACTCCGCTCAAGGCTATGTGCACACCATACTTATTGTAGAATTGGCGATAGACGGGGTGTGTGTTGTTACTATTACAATTTCATACTTAACCTCGTTACAGGGCTTCTTGTCTTATATAAACGAACACCGTCTGACATCTGACATCTCTCCTTATTCTAATTTTCTTGATACATTAGGCTCTTTCTCTTTCTTTCCTTCTATCCTTCTTCCTACTAGAATAACTTCCTCTTCAAAAACTCTCATAGACAATATTTTTATTCCTGCCTCAAACATCAAAACTCTGTCTGGAAACCTCTTATTTAACATATCTGACCACTTAGCACAGTTTATATTTATCTTCAATGACACTAACTCAATCTCATCTAGCCAACCAGTCTATAAACGTGACTGGACTAAGTTTGATCAAACAAATTTTATTCTTGATTATTTTGAGATCGATTGGGATAAAAGAGTTAAACTTTCCGTAGGTGATGTTAACACCTCATTTTCCCAGTTTTATGACACAATTTGTGGTCTTGTTGATCGACATCTCCCCCTCATTAGACTGACAAAAAAAAAACAATTAAATACTTATCAAAACCATGGATTACTCCAGGAATTAAAAAGTCTATAACAACTAGGAATAAACTTCTGAAAAAATTTATCAAAACAACTAATCCAACTTTGAAATCCCAGCTTCACGATGATTATAAACGACATAGAAACCAGATTGTCTCTCTGTGCAGAATTAGCAAAAAAAAGTATTATTCTGAATATTTTAGGTCCAACCTTAACAACATTAAAAACATATGGATTGGAGTTAAGGAAATAATCTCTGTAAATTCTTCTCGTCCTTCTAATAATCTTTCCTTGTCTATCAATGGTTCTATTACATCTGATCCCTCTATAGTATGTGATGCTTTCAATAACTATTTTTCTTCCATAGCTGACACTATAAGGGCCACTATTCCTCCCACCACTAAACACTTCTCTCACTTTCTGAAGCAACCTGGAAAATTCATTGCGAAACTAAAATTATCGCTAGTTACTCCTGCAGAAATTACAAAATTAATTTCATCACTTCCAAATAAAAAGGCTAGTGGTCCTTATAGTATTGATATAAACATTCTTAAACTCCTCAAACTTGAAATCTGTAATCCCTTGCATAAAATCTTTAACCTTTCCTTTTCTACTGGTGTCTTTCCTACCCTCTTGAAGACCTCTTCAGTCACTCCTGTTTACAAAAACAAGGGGTCTCCACTGGAAATTTCTAATTATCGTCCCATTTCTCTCCTCTCCAATATCGAAAAACTCCTGGAAAAACTTATGTATTCTCGCCTTTCTTCTTTTCTTGAACGTCATGAATATCTGTATAAGAGACAGTTTGGTTTCAGAAAAGGGCACTCTACTTCTCATGCCCTTATTAATATCACAGAGCGCATTCGTAATGCACTTGACAATGGTCAGTTTGGTGTGGGGGTCTTTGTCGATCTCCAGAAGGCTTTCGACACTGTTGATCATGAAATTCTTTGTCAAAAATTAAACTATTATGGAATTCAAGGTACCACTAACAGATGGTTTAAGTCTTATCTGTCCCATAGAACACAGTTGGTTAAAATTCTTAACCACAAATCTGATATAAAAACCATAAGGCACGGTGTCCCACAAGGCTCCGTTCTTGGACCTCTTCTTTTCCTAATCTGTATTAATGACCTTCATCTTGCTCTTGCTTACTCTGATGTCTTTCATTTTGCTGTTGATACCAATCTTCTTCTATTTAGCAAGTCATTAAAGTCCCTGAACAAGAAAATAAACATTGATTTAAAACTTCTTTCTAGCTGGCTTAATGCCAACAAAATCTCTCTGAATGCTAATAAAACTGAGTTTATTCTATTTAAACATAAATCTAAACCACTAAACTTTTATCTTAAAATCAAGATTTGTGGGAGGAGACTTCAACCCAGTAAATTCATCAAATATCTTGGAGTGTATCTTGACGAGGATCTCTCTTGGAAAAAACACATTCATGAGCTATCAATTAAACTTCGACAAGCCAATTGTGCATTGAGTAAAATCCGCCACTTTATTCCTGAATCTGTCTCTTTATCTGTTTATCATTCTATTTTTTCTTCTCATCTTTGTTATGGTTGCCAAGTCTGGGCCTTACACAAGTCTACTTACAATAAACGCATTCTCCTTCTTCAAAAAACAACCTTATTACCTTTTCTTCTTTCAGATCTCACTCTAAACCACTCTTTTCAAAACTTGGCTTGCTTTCCATCTTTGATTTAACAATAACTTTAAATATTCTATTCATTCATCAAATTCTTAATCATAGGATTCCTGATCACATTCATAGTGCTTTAAATTTCTACGCTATACCTCACAATGTCAATACTAGAAGCAAATCAGCAGGCTCCCTATTTAAACCTAGTGTTAAAACCAAATTGTATGGATTAAACTCATTTACATATCAATCTGTATCCTGGTGGAATTACTTTCAAACAACTTTTAGCTATCTCGACCTAGCTTCTCTTTCATATAACCAACTTAAAAACCTTCTCACTGACTTCTTTCTTAACAAATATGCATCCTGTGATTAACTTTTCACTACTGGACAACCACTTATATTAATATTATTTTATTATCATTATTTATTTATTTATTTATTTTTTATTTATTTATTTATTTATTATTTATTTTATTTATTTATCTATTTATTTTTTGATTGTATGATTTTGCATTATATTTGTTTTATTTTCTTGTTTACTAGTATAATTGATTGTTTTGGTGGCCACCCCCTGTGTTTAGATTTATCTATTGGGGTGGTCTCCTGTCACCACTTTATCTTGATGTAATCACCCTACCATTGTGACAAATAAATGAATATTCTATTCTATTCTTCTATTCTATTCTATTCTGATACTCCACATACATATCATCTGCAATGGCGCAATAAATTTGCGTAATCCGGATGAAATGATGAAGCGCTTGTGTGGAAAAAACTAAGATGATGGACCAACCTCTATGTGATATCTGTATCGAAATGGAAAAGGAAATATATCCTAAACTAAGAGAAGCACAAGAAAGAAAGTTGGGTACTCTGAAAAGATGCAATGGGAATTTTATTATATTCAATTTACAAGTTTTCAGTAAGTACAGTCGTGTAAATTAGCTATAATTCAAATTCATCTTGCATGCTTTCCATATTGTTTCTGAAACAATTCCATTATCACATGCTTAATGATTTTAATGGCTTCAGAACTTATTTTTTACAATCTTTTAGAAATTTTGAGTTTTCAAAATTTACTAACACTCTCCATCACTTAATAAAATGAAACTGGCATAACAAATTATTTTAATTTATGTTTTATACGCAAGTAATCGTAGATCACACGTTTTCTGGTTTGGCGCTCTATAAAACAACATTTTTATGCAAACAGCACTGTTTCAAGTCACCCTCACACGATAAATTTCAGTAGGTGTACTTTGTGAAGCAATAACTTGAGATGATTTGCATCAATTAGTTTGAACACTTCGTTATCTGAATGACAACAAATGAATGAACCTTTTTTCAAATTACTTTCTTAGGTCAAAAGTTATGAGCAAATCTTTTCAAAAATGGCGAATTTTGTTTCAAGTCACCCCGTTTTACGTTATTACTTTTTACACATCATTTCCATCAAACATTTTATTTGACCATAATTTTATATGCAATAAACATAAATTCATAGAATAGCTTTGCACAATCTTGAAAGGAAAAACCAATGTTGCTTACCTTCTGTCTCATCCAATAGTGGAGTTCCCTCTTCTTCTTCTTCTTCACTATCATCAATCAAAAAATTCCACAGTAATGACTCAATGTAATAATAAGTGCCACCAACAATGATTGGAACTTTTTTTTCCGTAAAAAGTTCTTGAATTACATCTAATGCTTTTTTTTTATATTCCTTAACTGAGAATTCTAAAGGGGGCTTTATAATATTTATTAGATGATGAGGTATTTTATTCTGTTCTTCATCTGTAACTTTGTTTGTTATTATATCCAGTCCTTTGTAGACTTGCATAGAGTCGGCACTAATTATTTCTCCATTTACCTTTTTTGCTAACTCAATCCCTAGTTTAGATTTCCCTGTACCAGTGCTACCAAGGATCACTATTAATGGACGATTTAAAAAATTCTTTAAAGTGTACGCCATGATACTCTTTTTCCGATACTAACCAAGTTAGCCGCACATTCGCAGCGACACATTCCGGCATCCACACATTCCAGCGACACATTCAGATTTTTCCAGTGACACATTCGCAATCTTTGCCAAATAGCAACGTCAGCAAAAATGCAAAGAAGATAAAAGTCTTATTCCCCTAAACTACTAA
This sequence comes from Turritopsis dohrnii, assembly GCA_027922465.2. Classification (NCBI taxonomy): domain Eukaryota; kingdom Metazoa; phylum Cnidaria; class Hydrozoa; order Anthoathecata; family Oceaniidae; genus Turritopsis; species Turritopsis dohrnii. The sequence goes on along the minus strand of BQMF02000151.1, from coordinate 690,670 downwards.
ATCTAGGCAACACATACCACATCACTATTTGCTTCTATCAATTCCAAATTTCCTGGAAAAAGTCGAAATATGACGGAATAAGAGATCATAGCAAAACACAAGTTAAACTTTGAAGAGGTCTGGAAACTATATTGCAAGTGCTTTCACCAAATTTAATTTTTATTCCCCTAATGTCCATGCCATGGCCAACACAAAACAATAACAAGTTACTTGCAGTGACATTTCAACTTCCTGGAAAAAGTCGAAATGTGACGAAACAAGAGGTCACAGTTAAACGCCAATGGAAGATTCAAGAGGTTTGGAAACTATATTGAAAGTGTTTTCACCAATTTTCATTCTTATTCCCCTAATGCCCATGTCATGGCCAACACAAAACAATAACAAGTTACTTGCAGTGACATTTGAACTTCCTGGAAAAAGTCGAAATGTGAAGCATGCACTTCCTGGGAACAGCGTAAAAACGTCGGAATATTGAACATTTTTCAAGAAATGTTAATATCACCTGGTCTGTTTGCTAACCAGTTTTGCAAAAAAAAAGATGACAACCGAATAATCCAGGCTGATTATAAATCAACTGACAAAGCAAAAAAAAGAAAAGCAGCTTCGGTCGCAGCGAAAGGGATTTTCAGATAAAAATGAAGAAGAAGAAGGCATTGTTTATGGAGCAGGACTGTTTTGATCTGCTTTATGTTTTTAGTGTATATATAGTATATTTATATATTGTATATATTGACTTATTCAGTCAAGTTTACATGTTTTAACATAAGTATTCTTTTAAAAAAATCTTTAAGGGCCGTTTTCTCAAAATCAACATTTTTGACACGCTGCGATAAATAAGTTTAGAACGGCTTGTCCAATCATCTTAAAATTTTCTGTGCTTGCTTATCTATATGAGATGTACTTACTGTACCAATTTTTTCCCTCTGAAGAATTTGTCCAGAAGTTACGGGGCCGAAAAGTTTCAAAATTTTGGTTATTTTTAGGTAAAAAAAATATTTTTCTGTAACTTAAAAACCGTTTCAGCAATCAAAAAGGTTTTGGTACAGTAAGTGTATATTCATGATAGGAACATGCCACAAAAATTTGGAGTCAATATCTTTTTTCCATCCTGAGTTACATATCGCAGCAGTTTGTACACTTTTTTGGTCCCACGGGTCCAAAAAACTGGGACCGACTGAATTTTTGTAATTTTTGTTATTGTTTTTATTATATGTACACTTTGAACAATGTTGTGTTAAACAACTATGAGAAAACAATGAAAATTGCAGAAATTAGCTTTTTTACTATAGTACCACCTTAAATGGGCATTTATTGGTAATTTATGCAGTTATATGACTGTTTACACTTTTATTTTCACTGAATTGGTAGAAACGAAAATTCACTTGCGTGATTAACCAAGCACGTAAGGTTGTAAGCAAGTAAAGCTGGAAAGTCCAACTAGTAACTGAAATTTGAAGTTAAAATAAAATCGATTAAAGTAACAAAGTTGCTGCAGTTGTTTTCTTGCCCATATGATTTCTGTTAATGCATAACGTATAACCATATGGTTTCTATGCTGCCGGAAAAATCTTTCGGCTAATAAGGAGAAGGATTTAATTGTCTTGGAAACGCAGGGAGATCTTCTATTAAGACGTTTACCGATTACTTATTCTTAGCTTCAATGTTTTTAATGAATTTGTCCTTGACGTTTTAGCTAAGACGACTTCGGTTAAATGAATTTATTGGAAAACAATATGCGCATGTAATACGTTATGATCGATTTGTCATTCGGCTCTTAAGAATTTGGGTTTTTGGTCTTGATGGTATATAGATCGGCTATCTATCAATTTAGAGAAAATAATCTGTATGAAAGGTCAGGTTTCTCCGGTTATCATTCATTCGACATCTGGCCTATTCGATACTACTGTGGAACACGGCATCATCACTTTAAACTTTTTGCATTGTGAAAATATTTGGGAGTGCTTCATCATAGTGGATTTTACGCCCCCTGTAAGGCGAGTGAATTTGCATTTTCGATTCGCATGTCCACCAACCGTTATGGGCTTTCCAGATACTAATCAAGCTGTATTTTAGAAATGCAGGTTTCTTTGTCGCAAGCTGTATTCGTGTGATATTTTAAGCATCCAATTTGCGCTGACCTTAAGCCCTGTGGGCCTCTTGTTTTCATTGAAACGTTCCTTATCACTTCATTAATCGTGTATCAAATAAACAAAACATACGATCAAATAATACACGGCACGAGAACTCTCATTGAGGATAAAATAATTAGTGAAGAAAAACTAACCATTGTTGGTGGATTTTTATCAAATAAAAATCAATGAACATAATGATTACAGCGATGGTGTAGTGGTTAGTACCTTTGAGTGCGACCACTGTGTTTTGCGGATTTTCGATTATAATTGTGAGAACTTATATGACGAATTACATTGAGATAAATACGTGAAACAGAAGCCAGAAGCCAGCTAGAAGTTAGACATAAACTGTATTATATTTGTTATGTTAACAGAAACTACCAGTCATCGTGAATTTGGGAGAAATCATAGTAAGTTTCCCCCCTTCCTTTTTGCTTGCTATTATGGGCTTCCAAGTTGGCGATGCAAGTACTGTTTATTTTGTTTTAGGTAATCGAACATATACAAGTTTGATTCTCGATAGATTTGTTATATTCACGATATCGAACATACACAAAACACACTGCGACCCGTGTTCGAGTCCAGCCATGTCGCATCTCAATACACCACTCCGATGCGCTTTAAAAGCAGCGTGTCAGCCCATTAGGAGCCATCGATTGACTGCACACACTGGCCTTCGGGCGAGTTAGAGCAATGCTATACGGATCTCTGGCGGTAAGTCAACTAACAGTTGCAAGTCAACTAACAGTTGCAAGTCGGCGGGCGGGAGAACCAACCATTTCGGATGGAAGCCCAAGGACTAAAAACTCCCGTTACTTACTTACTTACTTACATATTCTGCATGTTCTATAAAAACTTTAAAACGGTTTTTCGCCGTGTTCATTTTTTAAGAAAGTGACTGATACATTTGAAGCCCCACTGTAAGAACGGAAAGAGCTCAGAGGTGGAAATCTAGCAATAATTCAAGCTAGACTTTTCAAGTCTAGACTTTTAGACTTGAAAATGATACATAGTTATCGAAATATATTGTCAAAATTTTAAATCGTTGGTTAACTATTGAATGTAAAGAAAAAACCGTTTTTAGATTCACATCTTATGATGTGAAAACGCCAATCAGTATAAAAGTAGCTTCAGCCGTTTTGACTAGACAATGAAGCTTCAAATATAAAATACACACCCCTTTTTTATTGGCCTCAAAAACCTGAAATTATTATTATTTCAAAATAATTTTGATATTTTCTGATAGAGAAGATTCATGGATTTCTAAAAATATATACTTTGATACCGAAATAAGCAATTTTTACAAATCATGCTTTTTCCCTTACTCTCGCCTTAATATTTTATCGTTTCGAAATATATAGATAAAGTAACGGAAAACTCCGTGGAATTCCAGAAGCGTTTATCTGGGTCGTACCCTTAAATACTCTGGTCATTAAATAGGTTGAATCTAACAACATCCATTGATTGTCATTAGGGACCTTAAGAAAAGACGACGGGTGGTTGTGTAAGACGGGATTTTCAGACATTACGTCATAATCATGCTTCTGTGCATGCGTGATCTTTGGTGATGACCCTTTAATAACCCGTAGTTCAGCTGTTCAAGACGGGAGAAATTCAATTTGCCGTTGTCAACAAAACGTGAACGTTATCGTAAGTTTCTTTTGAAAAATGAACCAAGAACAACCAAGCAATCAAGCTACGAAGAAAAGGTAAGCACTGTTTTATGATCTAGACAGAATGTTTAGTCGCATGAATTTGTGCTTGAGTGTTTGTTTTCCACGTGGTGGATGTAAACAAGCCTGTTGGAAGGAAAGAAAAAACAATGTTATATCTTCTCTTCCTCTGAACTTAAATTGGCTAAATCTACTTAACTTTAAGTGTAACTTTAAATGTACTTAGCTTTCCCAGGCGACTTTTGAAAGATTCTCTTCAAATTTATTACTGATGGCGATTTTCAGTATTTGTTTATTTACTTTTTAGAAAAATTATGGTGTGGAACGATATTAAGGATGAGCTCCTAATGCGAGAAGTTCTTCTAGTCGAACCCTTTAAATTCAAAGTAAGAAGCAGATAAAGGGGGAACTGCTGGAATATGATTGCGGATCACCTTTGTGCAGGCTCTACAGATCAGCTATTTTTCAAAGTAGATGGGCGTGCAGCCCCAGAAGAGTTGATCTTCTTATCGCGTTGCATTTGGCGAAGGAGAAAGCTGAAATAAATGCAACTGGCATTAGTCCTGAGCCTACTTCTCTCGACGATGCTCTTGAAAGTGTAATAGAGCGGATGAAAGTGTGTGAGGAGGAGTTGAAAAGAAATCAATCAGAAAATGACGATAAAGAAAAGCAAGACCGTGAAAAAGGGGAAGAGATGAGGAAAAAATCTATGGAAACATTCATGCAAACAAAATCGCGAAAAAAACTTGAAGGGAACGAGGAAAATCAACCTCCAACAAAACGTCGCAGTTCCGGGTCGGACACTCTTGCATTCCTACGTGAAAAAGCGGACGCCGATCGTGAGATTCGAATCCAAGAACTGGAACTACAGCGTGTCAGGAACTGGCACTGCGTCAAGAGCAACAGACAACATTTTTTCAAGCTATGGCAGTTTTTATGCAGCAGATGTCGAAAAAGTGAACTAACGTTAGTTGATGTATAAACTTTTGTTACATATAGTCTTACACAGTTTCTGACAAAAACGATTTTTATTGTGATAAGTGATTATAAAAAGTGTGAAAACTTCACTCCAGGGTAATTACAATTCATCTTGTAGCTTGACGACGTTTTCACACCGTTTATCAGACGAAAAATCTCTATGCGAAATACTCTTTCAACTTCAAAATACTTTGACGTCAAAGATTTGTACAAGCAAGTGCGGGCATTTGTCAACAAGGCACAAACTGTATACATCTTTCCAACAGCACTAAGCTGTATCTGCAGCTTTTTCTTGAAATCAAGGAAAGCAAAGTAATTAATGATTTCTCCAAACACCCATTCAACTGATGTTCGAACTTTGCTCATGGCTTTGTTGAATGCAGTTTGTGCAGGACTAAGTGCAAGCCTATTGTTATATGGTACTTGAAGTTGTACTCGGAGTGGGTATGCCGGATCACCATATATGCATAAGGGTTGTCCATTCGGCCTAACACTGTGCTGCACAAGTAGGTTATATAAATTGGACAAAGCTAGCATGGAACTGTCATGTTTGCGACCTTCAACCGGCCCAAACAAATTAGCTATTAGGCCATTTGGTGCAACGACAGACTGAAATTTGATCGCGTGAATGCGCTTGTGGCCATTATACAGGACTCTTTGATCCTTCCCGGGTCGACAAACAGGTATGACTGTTCCATCTACAAAGCCCCAACAGTAGTCTAATGGCACGCCCTTATCATGGATTGCTCTGGCGTAGAGTTCTAACTGATTTGGCAATAGCCACTGCTGATTAAAAGATGCAAATAAATGGTGGTAATTTTCATAAATGCCATCCATTATTGTATTCGATATCATGCATAACTCGGGCACTGGGCGCCCAAACGAAGGAATCAGGTCTGAATAGCGTGAAGGATAAGCAAAGCGCTTTAAGAAAACACAAAAGGATTCAATGCCACTAAAAACAGATCCATTGTAGCAGATTATTTCCTCTGGTATACCCAAAACTTCGGATAAGCGGTAAATATCGTTTCGATAAAATCTGAATTCACTGAGGCACTCTTCATCGCTCATTACATCCAAATCGAACTGGCTGTATTTCCAGAAGGGGAAGTCGGGATTTTTACTGGTGTTTATATCGTACAATAGTCCAAACTCCTCGCCATTTATCCCACTTTGGTTGTAGGCAATCAAAAGCGATTCTCTCGTTGTCCTGAAGGAAGCCATATTTGTTTACAAATGAAAACACTCGGCTTTTTTGACGATCTTAATTGAATTTGAAAACGGCAACAAAGAAGACGGGATTACAATGACATAATGTCTGAAAAAATGTTTCCCGTTGTAGGTAGACCCACCCGTCGTTTTTTCTTAAGGTCCCTATTATTAATTACAGGTCGGTATCATTCACCAATAAGGCCTAGTTCAGACCTAACGATTACGACGATTAAAAAAATATCGATGTCGTAATCGCCAATCGCCACGTCTGAACACTCTCAAGTATCTCAATTTTTTAACATTTTGTCGTCATAATCGCCAGGCGTTTATGACGATTACGACGATTACACTCAATAAATCTGTATTATCGAAACAGGTACCACCATGGTAGGGGCCGATGCGCCAAAAAATTTTTTGAAAAATACTACCTCTAGATTGTCTAGAAAAGCACTCAACATGATTGAAAGTGAATTGAAATGATTGGTGAAGCCCCCTCTTTCGTATCCAAGACCTCTCGTTCAGAGCAACAGGACTTTATTAGAACACAGTTTCACACACGAAAGTAGGAAATAATATTCATGGACACACTGACTAGCTATGTAAGTCATAGTGGATTCTCAAAAATGAGCATACCGGTATGATCACGAATTTTGCTCTCTTGTGTATCGTCTATTTTGAATGTCAGAGCAGAGACACATTATGGTATGAAGATGCAAAATTCTCAATTGGCACCACAAAATCTCAGATGTCGAAGTCGACCATATTCTCAATCAGATATCCATCCACAGTCTATGAGAAGAGCTCCTACAGTAGACTCGATTGAAGAAAATCATTACGAAGAAAGCAGGGAAGAAGTGTCATCGAATAGGTCGTCTTCTTTGAGTATATCAACACCATCGCCTCCTCCTCTCACAGTAAATAATGGTGGAAATCATAATTGGCAATCAACGAGAAGTACTGTGAAAGACAGAATATCTTTCTTATTCAATAATGAAATATTGAGTGACATTCACTTTATTTTAGCTAAAGGAACTGCGGAACAACATCGCATACCTGCACACAAGTTTATTCTTTCCACTGGAAGTGTTGTCTTTGATGCAATGTTTAATGGTGGTTTTTCTACAGAACAATGTAGTGATGTAGATATTCCTGATATTGAACCAGCATCCTTTTTATCATTATTGAAATTTTTATACACTGATGAAGTGTCTGTTGGTCCAGATACTGTAATGAGTACTTTGTATGCTGCAAAAAAATATGAAGTACGAACACTAGAACAAAGATGTGTAGATTTCTTAAAAAGTAATTTGGGACCTGATAATGCTTTCACAATGCTTTCACAAGCTCGACTTTTTGATGAGCCACAGCTAGCTGAAATGTGTTTAACCTGTATTGACAGACATACCGTTGAATCTTTTAGTGCTGAAGGATTCACTGACATTGACCTTGATACACTACGGGCAGTACTTGCAAGAGACTCTTTAAGTGCTAGAGAAAGTCAGTTATTTGAAGCTGTTGTCAACTGGAGTGATCATGAATGTAGACGTAAAGATATTGCAAATACATCTTTGAATAAAAGGTAGATGAACTAATGGAGCTTACAAGTTTCAAAGCATTTTTGCTGCTAAATTTTCAATTCAAATTTTGTTTCCTAATCCCTCCTAATAATTAACCCATTAGGTACCCGTGTTGCCTGAGGGCAACAAAACTTTGTAGGTGCATTACAGATAGTTTTCAGTACATTGGGCTCAAGTAACTACATCTATGTAATGGTCATATTGTGTTCTGTCAAAATTTACTGTGTATTTGACGATATTGAAATCTTCCTAGCAACAAGAACTAGCAGTTGCTAGGGAAATTTGAAATTTTCTTCGTGTTGCCAGTTTGCAACAGAAATTGTTTTAACGATGAAAATGCTGATCTTAAATTGGAGATTCTATATCTTGGTTCAATTCTCCAATACTTAAAGTGCATCTTTATAAAAAATTCCATACAAAATGGGTTACGTCAAAGGCTACAATCATAATTGAAAGTCGAAGTTGCATTTGGGCAACGCGAGGAGTGTTGCTCAAAAGCAACAATTAATAAAACTTTCCAAACTTGTCGTATTAGCATATTTAGAAGCCACAAATTGCATAACTTGCTGCTTTTAATCATCCTATATAACAGCCTCATGTTTTAGGATGCATTTAATGGGTTTTTTCTGAACGTTGCCCTGTGGCAACGCCAGGAAATAGGTTTATGTTGGTCAGAAGAATTCAGAATGTGATTTATTTTTTTATTATTTCGATGCAAAATTAATAAATTACTAAAAAGCTCTTGAAAAAGGAATAGCATTTGTTATGCCGAAGAAGAGGAGGAATGTAAACATTCTAAAACTGAAAAGGGAAAGGAAGAGGATGTAGCCTCAAAGAAGGCAAAAAAAAAAGAAAGTTGAGGACAAACTGATAACAAGAGGATCAAAACGCACATCGCTTATTACCACAAGCAATGCCAAAAATATCAGTGCAAACAATGAAGGAAATATTTCTGTACATGATGTACTTGACGTTCTGGAGACCAATAATAGGTGGTTAGGTGCAGATCTCTTCCTAACACCACCAGATGGAAATGGATCAAATGAAGATTCTGGTGATGAAGAAGAAGTTCCACAGTTCCATCAACTATCAAAACGGAAGGTACTGGCTTCCTGTGAGCTACAAGTAATTACTCATGACGAGGATGAGGTGCGTGTTATTTCTAACAAAAATGATCAATATCATTTTGATAAAGATTATACTGCATCATCGAAGACTGACAATTCCCTTACATCACATGTATGGGAAAAAATTAAGGAGAATGAAAAACAAATTCAATTGAGAGATGACATGGACTGTAATGACCACAATTGGTCACATGTTAGGTTGTTTGAACTTTTTTTTGATGATGAGCTTTTGGATCAAATAGTTCAGATGACAAATGCATAAGCCATAGAACAGGCTGTCGTTGGTTGGAGTAGTATTGATAACAGTACACTACGTGCATTTATCGGAATCTTGATTCTTAGTGGCTATAATCAGCTTCCATCATATAAAATGTATTGGGAGGAAGCCTCCGATGTACAACAGCCATTAGTTTGTGATGCTATGCCACGAAACCGATTTCAACAAGTGCTTAGGTATTATACACTTTAGTGATAATGCTAATCTGAATCAAAATGATAAATGTGCTAAAGTGCGCCCTTTGTTGGATATGTGTAAAGAACGATTCAGAAAATTTGCAATGAAAACAAAGTCGGTAAATGTGGATGAGTCCATGATACCCTACTTTGAAAAGTTTGGCCAACAATTAAAACAAGGTATGCCTTTAAAAACAATTCGATCAGGCCATAAAGTATGGTGCTTAAATCTAAAAGGTGGCTACCTTTATGACTTTGAAATTTATCAGGATAAAGGCTCCACTAATGACTATGCTAAAGACTTTGGTTTGGGACCAAGTGTAGTCTTGAACCTCCGGGAGTCATTAGGCACAGGTAACTATTCTGTGTTTATTGACAATTACTTTAACTCTATTCCTCTTATGAAGCACCTCAGCATAAAGGGCATTGGTTGCACAGGAACACTGAGGGCCAATCTGTTACAAGATTGCCCACTTTCCCAGAAAGCTGACATAAAAAAACAACCAAAGGGATATTATGAAGGTTTTGTAGAGAGGCAATGTGGTGTTGAGATAGTAGCTTGGAGTGATAACGGTCCAGTTACTGTTGGCTCAAACTTTGAGAGTGCGGAACCAGTGGGAACAGCAAAGAGGTGGTCAAAACAGTCTTCACTGTATGTCAATGTGCCTAGACCTAAATTGTTAGAGGCTTATAATGAATGTATGGGTGGAACCGATCAAATGGATCAATCATTAGCTACTTACCGCCCATGTATAAGAAATAGAAAGTGGTACTGGCCTATATTTGTGTATTGTCTTCAGGTCAGTTTGTACAATTCCTGGATATTGTACAGACTGTTAGAGAAAGAGTGCACTCTTCTAGAGCATCTATGTGTTATCGCCACCAGTTACCTGAAAAACCACTCTTATCAAAAGCGTATTGTTAAATCAACCGAGGCAAGATTTTTAACAGTCAGGTAGCAAAATGAGTCCCTCAGGAAATACGTTTTAATGGTATCAATCACTTACTAGGACTATTTGACCAATTGTTTTTATTTAGGCAGTTCACTTATAATTTTTCCAAAATAATTTCCTTTCAGCACAAAGATTTTTTTATTAATTTAAAAAAAAATATTCATATCTAGGATAATGCTTCTTTATATTCATAGAAAATATCATGTTCCAATTGTTCGATTGATTTATATCGCCCTGTGTTAGTCCAGGGCAACATTAAGGGGTTAAATAAGTGGCAGCTAGTTTATCCCTTCAATTATTTTATCCTCTAAATGAACTAAAACGTGAAAAGGACTGAACAAATGATTTAATTGTAGAAAAAAGTGTCAGTTTCTGCTTGACACCCCGCGTTGCCCGCAGGCAACACTATGAAGATCACGAATTTGCACTAATTGAATTTTGAGTAATTGTTACTGAGTTGCATATAATAAAATGCACTATGCACAGTAATATTCAAATATCATAAGGAGAAGATACATGTGTTTGCCAAAAGTTGCCTTTAGGCAACAGTCCCTGTGTTGCCTCAGGGCAACTTGAAAATTTAGGCACCTACACTGTGCGTAGAAAAATGGGACCAGCGAATAAACTGGTTTCAGGATAAAACTAGATGAATACTCAAATGACTAATAAAAACACATAAATCGCTTTTCATGGTACCTAATGGGTTAAACTTGAATTTCTTCTATTTCACGTAGTTGGGTAATTTTCATTGCCCATTGTTAAGTACTATTAAAGGGAAATTAAGCCTTAAAATTTCTTTTCTGATTTTGAGCATGAAATACTTAACTTATCCTAGAGGAACACCATTTTATGCACAAAAGGTATCCCAAATGAAAAAAATGCTAAAAGAACAACTTAGATCGCCATTACAGCTTTCGTTTTAAAAGTCATGACGTCACAGAGTGTTGCAGAAATATCAGATGTAGGCAGCCACGATGGCATGTTTTGTTCTAAAGGTGCGAAAACGGTATAAAAAAAACATAAACATATTCATCAACATAACAAATATCTTAAACACCAAGAAACAGCAAAATGTAAAATAATATCACCACTGATTCAAGAAAAATATAAAACACTCATACTGAAGTTTTCATTTATATCTAAATATATATACATTTCTTCGAAAACTCACTTACACACGTATATATACCTGCTATAAATCTAAAATGTAAAGGTTCTACATCAGGAAAAACCTGAGAACTTACATCAACAAAAACAAAATATTCTAATTAATGGCAATCCTCACAAAAAGGACGATCGCGCTGTGACGTCAAAATCTTCATTGCAGTGCTCTTGTGTTGGCAGCGAATGCGTTCGTTGTTAGATATAAAATAACAAAAAATTGAGTATATATATTATAATCATTATTTTAGATAATTTTTAATGGCCACAGAAGACTAATGAGACAGCTAATAAAACGTTTTTGATGAAGGCTTAATTTCCCTTTAATGAAAATCTTATTGACTGTGAAACACAAAAGCAATGCTCAAGTAACCACACAAATAATCCAAGCTTAATTTCCCAATCTTGTTAATAACACTACCTTATTCGTATTAATTAAGGCGGGATAAATTTTTGTGATAATTATTTTTGCGAGTGAAGACCGAAAAAAATTGTATTTTGTGATACTCAATTTTGCGAATCATGGTCATTTGAATAAAATTGTGATACTTATTTTTGCGAATAAAAAACAGCCATTAGACATCACAGCTTTATTTCAAAAGCGCAGAACAGTTTCCAGTACAAAAAGAATTGGCGTTCCTAACAAAACTGTAGAAATGAATGGTGATGAATGAACGCAAACTCTTTCTAAGTCAAACGTTTTGTTTTTGTTGCTGTGTTTCTTAATTTGATCTATTTTTATTTTATTGTATGTTGCATCTAAGATGAAAGTATGAAATCAAGAAAATGTAATTTTTTCGCAACAGTAAGCTTTTCGAATATCTTAAGGGAACTAATTTTCTTGGGTATAAAGGTAATCAAAATTATGATAAGAAAAGTGAAATTCAAAGAAGAAAAAGTTTGGACAAATTTTTGCTAATGTGGCAAACTTGAAAAAATTTTGTGAGATAAATTGTTACAAATGTTTGTTTTTGGAAGATTTTGCGGGATTAATTTTTGCGAATTGGGGGCAAATTTGCAAAAATAAGTATCACAAAAATTTATATCGCAAGATTTTATCCCGCATTAATTAATTCTTATATATAAGGTATTTCCATCATCCATTTCCAATATGGTTTAAGATGTATATAATTGTAAAAGGAACCAGAAAACCATATGCATCATACACAATTGATAAGAATACACATTTTTTATAAGCAACCATGTTGCTAAGGGCTCAGCCCTCAAAATGGCCAAAAAAATAAGCAACTTGCTTAGCAACCCTAAGCCCTGAAATCTTCATAACAACTTTTTTTAATCTACAAAATCAAAAAAAAAAATTCACATAAGTTTAAATTTCTTTTTGTCCATCAAGACAGACTAAAATTACCAGTGATAGATGGGTAGAATGAGTCAATTTGTGCATCAGCCCTCTGAATTAGGAAAAAAGACTGACAGCAAAAAAGTGCCGTCGTATTTGAAAACTGCGACGGCAGATCATTATTTATGACGGCAAAAAAATGCCATCAAGTAAGATGTTAACAACAGCAAAACTTGATTGGTTTATTCCAGTAAAAATAACATGGTGTAGAATAATGGGTAATAAAACAGAAACTAAATATTTCATAAATCAAGTGTTATCTTGAACGATAAGTTACCAAATATGTTTGTTCATCTTATTCACATCTTATTAATCGAATAGGAGACATAAACAAATGTTCTATGAAAAGAAAATGTTTGAGAATAAAAGCAATATATCAGGGGAATTCCCAGGAATTGCAAAAATCACCCATGTGTTAGATGTAACTCGCCATTGTTTTGCTATTGTTTAAGTCTCGCCAGTTTCCCTTGGGTTTTCCTCTCAAATAACGAAATGAAATGTTCATTAGATGGCACCAGTAAAAAGAAATGAATGATTTTTTTTATCACGCAAGCAAACCAGATAATCTCACACAATTGAGAAAATAGAAAGAATAAGATAGAACGAAAGAAATGAAAGGACTTATTAAAGTATTAATTATTCAATGTTTGCATCCAAAAAACGCTGTCAACAAAATTTTGCCGTCATAATTTTGGTTTACGGCAGCTTCACGACGGCAAAAGCTGAATGCCGTGGTAAATTCAGAGGGCTGGTGCATTGTAAGCATTTTTCTTACTCTTTGATAGAAATAGTCATAATAATATGAAGAATCAAATGTTTGATAAAATACTGTATATATAACCAAAATCTATGAAAAATACAAACACACAAAGCTATCATTTCAAGATTTTTAAAGGAGTGGTATCGTCATTTCAAATTTTATGACAAATTTTAGTTTAAAAATGTATAGTTAGCCTGCGTTAAAGCTTTTTTAAAAAACGTTTTACTTCCGAAGATATTGAGTTTTTAATTATTTTATAAACCCCCGTCTTTTTTTCTGATGAAAAACGTGTGATGTCATTGAAGAAGTTTCATTTATTTTTATTTGTTATGTCAGTGCAAAGGAGCGTATTAGTTTCTCATGTTTTCAAAAACCATGAGTGAGAATTCAAGTGAAGAGGAATCAGATGTTCTCAGCAAAGATGAAGAATGTAACAATGAGTTTTATTCAAGGATTTCACAGAGAATTTTAGCGGTTTGAGCCATATAGTTTTGACCCAGTTGCTGTAAAGAACATGAAAGAAGTCAGGATGATGATTTTGATGATGCTGACGAAAATGATTTACTGGAGAGAGTTGGCAACAAACAGTGATGCAAATGTAGAAATTGTAGCAAGAGGAATTGATTGTTCTGGTTGCAAAGAAGTTTATGAGATCGAAGACGATAAATTTCAAAAATCAAAATGAAAAAAAAAATACATGCAATATTGAGTTGATCATTGATCGTAGTAAAATTCATTATATTAAAAGTTAACGTTTTTCCAATTTTTCGTTTCAGGCAGGAGTTCAAGAAACAATAGCTCATTCTATGAAAACAATAATGAAATAATCGGTGAAACGGAATAATATTCAAATGCCCAGTTTGAAGAGAAACATGAAAACAAAAATCGAAAAAACGCTTGCACACAGAAAGTAAAAGTTCACCTATATGTATAACGAAAAGATAAAACACTAAAGTAAAACTCCTTATAACATGGTTACCATCAAATTTCTTCCAAAACATGATTCTGTAAAATTTAAGTGACGTAAAGATGGAAAATTGGCCTCGCTTCAACTTTGAAATCCATATTTTTTTTAAATGTGAATTTTAGGTAATCTAAACAAACTAATGTTCTGTCCTTTGGTTGAGTCACTGTCACATCCCACAGCAGCACAAATAACCATGTTTTTCATTAGATTTAAGAAAAATACTTAGTTATTGCTTGAATTTCAAAGAACACTCGCTCGATTTGAATGCTAAACATCGCATCAACACTGAATATAACTTCTTCAATGACGTCACATAATTATTACTAATTTATTCAGCGTTTTAAGCCTATGTTTTAAAGTGGCATTTTATAGCGAAAAAAAGACTTTTTTTATCCAAGTTAAATTTATTTTGTAGTATCTACATTAAAACAAGGAATATAATGAAGAAAAAAAAATTTTTCAAATTTTCATGAGACCACTCCTTTAAGCAGCCTTACAAGCAACTTTAGTCCTGGATTCTTAAAAATGCTTAGCAACTCCAGCCCTGAGCCCAAAATCGAGGTTGCTTATAAAAAAAAATGTGTAAGAATAGAAATAAAATGTCTAAATCTCTTATTATACCTTCGTTCACTTTTAACATAGCCCGAAATAGCCCATAATTTAGAGAGATTATTGAACAATATTTACAATAAGTCTCAAACATGTATGACTTTCTTATCAATCAAGGGACTTTAATGTTGCACTTCATTATGTCCAAAGAATTGATTTTAATAAAGGAAAGAATATAAGATCTTTGTTTAAGTTTTAAGTAGGGTTTACTTTGCTAGAAGGAAGATACTTTGGTAATATTCCTATTTTGGAAATACTAAGTTTTCCTTCAGATTTTCCATAAACGTAATAATTGTTTTTGTTTTTAGAAAAGTGCTTGATGACACATTATATCTCATACGATTTCCATTGATGACATTGGAAGAATTTGCAAATAATGCAGCACAATCTGGTATTTTGACTGATCAAGAGCTAGTAAATCTCTTTCTTCACTTCACTGTCAATCCTAAACCTGCTGTTAAATTTCCAGATCGACCTCGTCGTTGTTTAACTGGAAAGGAGAAATCTGTTGCTCGATTTTGTAAGACTGAAGCAAGATGGGGGTATAGTGGCACCAGCGATCGCATTAAATTTTTGGTCAACAGAAGGATTTTCGTAGTTGGCTTAGGTCTGTATGGTTCAATCAATGTTCCAACAGACTATGAAGTCAGTATACAAATAATTAACACAGAAACTGGTGTTATTACTGGTCATAATGATACTGCATTTAGTTGTGATGGAACAGATGCGCTTAATAGGGTAATGTTCAAAGAACCTATTGAGATTCTGCCCAATGTGAGTTACACTGCATGCTGCACCTTACGTGGTCCTGATTCTTTTTATGGGACGAAGGGCATGAAGAAAGTCATTATTGAATTACAGAACCGTGAAAAAGTAGAATTTAAATTTTCATATGCAGCTGGTAACAATAATGGAACATCAGTAGAAGATGGGCAAATCCCTGAAATTATTTTTTATACATGATCGTGTTTATTACGCACCTTCATTCTGTGTTTTCGACATATCACTATTGTGTTAAAGATTTAGTTGAAGTTCCCTAGTAGGTAAATACTTCAATGTAAATTTGACTGCACAACAAGCTATTTGGATAATACAACAGTATGTCGTTCTTAGTATTCCTTCGGGCATGTTAAAAATGTTTAACACACTAATATATTAGAGAAAAATCTAAATATTTTTTTCTGACTACCTTGTTTGATACGGTGGTTATGACATTTTAGATTTTATTTTTTTATAATTCTATGAATTTTTACGTATTTGTCATGATGAACCAGCTTACTTTTTGGTGTTCTTTAAAGCAGTCGGTAAAGTGATAAAAAAATTTTGGAGCAGATACATGACCATCCTTTGAGGTTTTTAACTGACATATGCTTGAAACTGTGAATGCACATTCGCAAGGTTGATCATTTACCATGTCCTTAAGGGTAGCTTTGTTTATTGCATTGCACATAATAGTTTTACTCATATCATAAGCCTGAATTTTCTGTAAAATAGCTAAATGTATTTCTTAAGTATTCTTTTATTGTTATTATTATCATTGTTTCTTTCATATGTTATTAGTAAATTGTTATGTACAAATGAAGTTTTTTTTATTATAAAAAGCAATGAGTACTCTTCATACAGGCACACTAATCAATTGTCATGGCATTACTAATTGTTTCTGGAATGCAACTTGCATAAATACTCGTGTAATATGAGCCACAACCTACCAAATAATGCAAGAATACAAAAATAATGCAAATAATGCAGAGATTTTTAACCTATTTTGACACTTTAAACAGCTCATAAAATTCCTAGACCTCCTTGTTGAAACCGGCGCCCAAAAGATTATTCTGTATTACCCCCTGCAATTATCTACTTTTATTATCTACTTTATTCAACACTTTCATTTCAACAGCCAGATCTGATAGTTAAGTATTTTTTGAGTAGTTTGGTCGAGATGTTATCTTGGCATTCCTGTATTCATGCTGTATATTTGTATATTTTCAGTCCTGTATATTTGTTTGTTATGAGTAAATATGCTGAACGATAACTTTTCTGTCTTGTCCTTTTCCTGACCTTATTTCATCTCTTGACTTTTTTGTCACTAAAACTTTTTTTATATGTGATAGTGTATCCAAAAATATGTTTGTACACTTGTGATAAATAATTACTATGACAAATTATTTGCCATAACTTATCCGTACCAAACGAAATTGGCATCAAGCAATAACGCCTTTTATGTTATTTTTTATTTGGTATTGCTGATTTTGTTTGGCCATGAATTATATAAAATTATCTATGTACCTTAAGGGAAGAAATTTTAACTGAAGAAAGTTTTACAAAATTAAATTCTGCTAAATTCAATGTTTTTATGATGGTTTTCGTCAAGAATACTTTGAAGCAAACTATAATGAAAAGTTCAAGTGATGAATTGGAAATCGAAGAATCTGGTGAACATGTTCGAAATGTGAAACTTACTTACTTACTTGATATTTTCAAAGATCAGATTAAAGATATGAAAAATGAATGTGTAATTTCCTTTTTCATATTTACCAGCGCAATTCAATGATTTTCCCACAAAAAATTCTTCCTTTAAGGTATGTATTTCTATTATTGGTTGCTGCGTTTTGATAAAATAATTGCATATTGTAAATGAAGGGTAAAGTATGGGAGGTATGTTTTTAAAATTAGAATTTTTAATTTTATTTCTATCCTGTGGATGTTTATGGTTGGCTGGCGAACTTTATTAAAGACAGACCATTGATAGTTTTTTTTTGCTTCATGTTAAGAAGGAGTTTTTGAGTTGTTTACAAAAGACCAAAATTTACTACCAGTTTATGTTATTCATTTTAGGGATAATTTTACAATGCTCAAAACTGAAAAGTCCATTCAGATCAAGAAGAATGCAAGGAACATAATCAGCGTGGTTCGTGAGCACTATTTACGAAGTGACATACCTTGTAAAAGCAAAAGGTGTCAAAAATGTGAGAAAATCGCAGGTGATATATTTCCTTTTGCTTTATTTACCATTGCATCCCTTGCAGGTAGAACTTTTCATCTGTACTAAAATTTTTGAGCATTTCCGCACATAAAAGTAAAAAGATGTGTATCATTTAAGTAATATTGAAGTTATTTTCAAAAAGGCATAAAAGGGTAATGTAGAAAAGGGGCGGTATAAGTTTTTTAGGTTGTATTTTTTTGAAATTCCTATTTTCCAGAATTTTTCTATTGCGTAAGATTATCTCCTTAGTTGAGAGCAACTCATTTCTACTAATTCTATTTATAAACTTTTTATTAAAGTTTGTGTGTAAAATGGATCTATGGAAAAGGTTTCTTGATAGAAATGAATTTGAACTTAATATGATCATGATAAGCATTCCTAATACTGGCTGGATCGAAAGAGATTACAGCTACCTAGAAATGATCTGTGCTAATGAAGGAGCAAAATGGAAATATCCATGATGGAAAATCTTTTTTCCTGTTTTAAAATTAAAAGTTAAAACTTCAAATTATGATAAAGAAATAGACAGAATGAGTAGTGATTTCATGTCTGAAATGCAAAATGACAGGAAGCAGCAAGCGAAATGGATGTTCTCTGTATATTGCTTGTGTTTTCTTTTATAAGTTGGCTTTAAAAAGTTCAGTTTACAAATGTACATTATTTACATATACATAAAACTATTTTCCGTTCCAGTCCTGAGTAAAAATTTATGACAAAAAATATTGACTGTAAATGATAATAATTTTAACTCTCACAAGGAATTCAAAGATGTCCTGTCACTGTTTGGTTTTAAGCAGCTGCTAAAAATGTAGAACCCCTAAGTTACCATGGAAACTATCCTTATAAGCAATTTTGTGTTTGTTAATAAACTATTTCATACTGTTTTTTTCTTCTAGCTTAATTGATCATGATCGTTGGGTTTTTGTGTATAAAGTGTTAATACATATTTCCTGAACAATAAAATGTAGCCTTTGACCTGCATACCAACTTAGTTGCAGAAAACAAAATCTAAATGTTATCAAGGTCTTCTATTGTATGAATTAATAGGTGTTTTTTGCAGTATTTCGTAGTATCAGTCTTTGGAATGTCATAATAAGCATACTTTGTTAGAATTTAAATGAAGAAAAATGGTATACTATAAGCTTGAAAAATAAGATTGTGACCCTGATTTTTATTGTGTTTTTTAAACGTTTTCTAATGGTCGTTCTCATTAAATCTTTCATTCATTATGGTATTTATTTTAAAGAGGTATATACATTTTTTCCAGGTACACTTTAAGAAGAATGAAAAAATAAAAGATAAAGTAATAAAATTTTTATTAGGCAATTTTATACTTGTAGTATGGTTTTAATTTTATTGTAACATATGCCTGAAGATGTTCGAGAGAACGAAAAGCTTCGTATAATTTTGTCAAATATTTTTAACTTTTGTTTCTGAAAATATATTAGTATAATGAAAAAATAATTTTATCATTTTTTGCCATATCACCAATGGATCTTATATTTTTTGGGTCAGGCTTCAGGCTTTTAACTACTTAAATTTCTAATGTTAAGTTCCGATACTTGGGCACCAATAATATTATCTATTCACCATACCTTTTTTAGGCTTAGCTTCACTACCAATTGTTTCCACACACTATATCATTGCAAGTTGTGAGGTAGAAATCTTTTGCTTGTGTATTAAATTTTTGTGAATCTGATGAAGGCTGGTGTTCACTGACAAAAATGTCCTATCGCGAAATGATTTCGCGATAGGATTTTGGGAAGCGCCATCAAGTCTGTCGCGTTATTTTTTTATGCTTTGTGTTCACTGAAGAAAATAAATAAAATGTTTATAAAAACTTTCTTTTTAAAATGGATCTCTTGCGAGATAGTTCGTTAGATGAAACTTGTGACGAGGATGATGAAATATTATTGTTGTTGTACCTTGTCACTGAAAAACGTAAACAACGAAAAAAAGTGAAGAAAATATGGGTTCGAAAGATATTTCAACAAAGAGAAAAACAAGGTGCTTACTCAACTCTAATAAAATCTCTTCGACTGCATGACAGAGAGTCTTATTTCAGGTAGACAATTCTATATGTTTTTTTTTATTGAGTCTTCACCAATACACAAATATACACGAATTACATGTTTTTTCCATAGATTTCTGCGCATGTCTCCTGAAAGATTTGAGCATCTTCTAAGCCTTGTAGGACCAAGTATTGTAAAAAAGGACACCAATTTTCGGAAAGCAATAACTCCGTCCGAAAGACTTGCGCTGACACTCAGGTTTTTGGCATCGGGTGAAAGTCAAATCTCCTTATCATTTTCTTTCCGAATGGGACGTAAAACTGTCAGCCAAATCATAAGTGAAACATGTGCAGCCATTTATAGTTGCTTGGTTGAAACTTATATGAGTGCACCAAAATCAGAAGAACATTGGAAAAGGATTGCTACTGATTTTGAAAACTTGTGGCACCTTCCACACGTTGTTGGAGCCATAGATGGAAAGCATGTGCAAATAGAAGCACCATCACTTTCAGGCAGCCTTTATCACAACTATAAAGGATTCTTCAGCATCGTCCTCCTTGCCATATGTGATGCTAAATATCAATTTACATTGATCGATGTTGGACAGTACGGTTCGAATAATGATACCAGTGTTTTTAATAAATCCAAAATAGGAAAGGCTTTTCAGCAAGAAAAAATGAGTCTTCCAAACGCTGAAATTGTGGCTGGTTTTCCAAACCCATTACCTTATTACATTGTAGGAGATGAGATTTTCGGCTTAAAGACGTGGTTAATGAAACCTTATTCTGGAAGGGGGTTGCCTGAAAGACAGAACGCCTTTAATTATCGATTGTCTAGAGCCAGAAGAGTGATAGAAAATGCATTTGGAATTCTCCGCTCTCGTTGGAGAATTTATAGCCGCCCCATCAAAGGGTCCGTTGAAAATATAACAAAATATGTGCTAGCTACACTTTGTCTTCATAACTACTTGTCTCAAACCGAAAATGCAAGCTATTGTCCTACAGGATTCGTTGATTCCGAAAATAGCAGTGGTGAAATCAAGGACGGAGAATGGCGGTCCCATGCAAAGACAAACGAAGGCTCTCTTCGAGATATTCAGCCAAGGAAAGGAAACCGGTACAACCTCAGTGCCTTAGAAATGCGAAAAGCTTTGGAAGACTATGTGAATAGTGAAAAAGGCTCGTTGCCATGGCAAACTCAGTATATCAGAAATAAAGGCGAAATTGCTTGTAACTAGGAATAATTCTTGTTACTTTCTTTTACTTCTTATGTATAGAATAATTTCTAGTACATTTCCCGTCATATATTAGTCAAAAATCATTACAAAGTCTGATAAGCCGGAAACATCGAATTTTCGGATTCATTTTGATTATTGGAGATATTAATTATTGGACTTGTTAAGCTGGATGACGTAGGTGATTGGAAGGGGGAGGAGTTCTGCTTTTGATGGTTTGTGGATAAGTAACAGGGTGCAGTTGGCTGAGGATAAACATGATTGGGAAAAGTGGGCTGGTTTATTGTAGTAATTGTGGTTGATGTTTTACTCATTGTCGCCTCTTTTAGTTGGTATTGAAACATAAGTTGACTCACTTCATGTTTGAACTGGATTTTCAGAATAGGGGATAATAGCGCCAGGTCTGCAGTTATCATTTTTCCAAAGAGATCGTCTTGCTGGTTATTCAACTTTGGCTCTTGCGCAATTGAACGTTGTCTGTTTCTCTCAGCCATACTTTCGGAAATACTTTTCAAAAGTGTCATTTGCGTTTCTTCGTCTGTGTTCTTTACCTTTCTGGAATCGTTCTTTTTCCACTTGCTAGTATCGTTTTTGCTCATTTTAGGCGTTTTTGAATTTCCAATTACGTTTACATTCAGTTTTCTTTTTGCAGGTAATTGATGACTTTCGCTGTCTTCTTCGTCACTAAGCTCACTCTCTCGAAAATTGCTATCAGAAACATCAGGATCGTGTTCAAGGCTTTGCTTGCAGAGAGATTCGTCATCAGAGTCACTAATGTCTGCTTGAAAGTTTGACTGAGTTTCTTTGAGTTTTGTGCATTGGACTAACCAAGAAAGGAAACTGTACCTTTTTACATCATCTTCGTATTTCTTAACATCAGAAGCACCAGCACCAGAGCGTTTAACTTCTTTCAATTTGTTGCGAACACGACTGAAGCGTTTCTTCAAATTCTGAAACCTCTTTATAGCAGTTCCTACAAAAATAGAGTAGTTTTTAGTAATGCCTAAAATGAACACAACTATTTCAACGGGAAATGCAACTTGAAATGTAAAGAATATTGATATTCTTATTAATATGTACAGTTTTTTCATTACCTTCTTCTAAACCCAAATCACTTTCAACTTGTTTCCATGCATTTTCTACAGCAATTTTGCTTTTATAATCGCTGGATGTTTTGTTGTATAAGCACGGATATTTTTGAACTTCTTCTGCCAATGTTTCATCTTCTTGAAGATCCAGTTTATTTCTTCCCATTTTTTCAAAAAAACTTCACTACACATCAGTACACAAATTGTTTTTTAAAAAATGATATTTTTCAAAAACTACGTAAAACAATAGATTCAATGAAGCACGCTGTCGGTATTCTTTGATCTGAAATTATTTAGGTTTTTTCGCAAAAAAATAGCGCGATATGGAATGAAAATTTTTCATTCCATATCGCAAAAAAATAGGTCATGTTTTTTCGCGAAAGACATAAAAAATAGGTCAGTTTTTGTGTTCACCAAAACGTCCCGAAATTATTTTGCGATTTTATTTCGCGATAGGTCAAAAATACCTGCAGTGAACACCAGCCTTGAGAGTATAGTTATGTTTAAGGATGTATGGAAAGAAACATCATAAGTTCTTTTATCATGTCAAGATTGAGAATGATATTCTTGTCAGCTTCACACAAATTTATGAAAAGAGATGGTCAATTAGTATTCCTTTCCTTTGTCATGAGAAAGTAGTGGTAAACATTCTTAATGGTAAACATTCTTAGTTGCGCAGTTTCACAAATAAAAACATTTGACTGGGACAAGTTACAAGAGAGAAACAAAACAAATTCTGATCCTGACAAAATTTTAACGTGACAATATCACTTCATGTGAGTAATGATCAAAATTGCAAAAACTGTGTTACATCTGTGCTCAAAGACCTGGAAACTTGCTGGAAAATGTTTCTAGGAAGTCAAAAGACACCATGTTATATCAAATTTATCTAATGACCTTCTGGATTTATTATTCTTTAGATAACCAAGAAGTACTTTGAAATTCTTCAGCTGAAGGAGATTGTTGGCATTATATTTTTGCAAACAGTAGTGAATTATGTAAGTTGAGCTTTTCTTTTACAAATGACAGTATTAAATGTGAAGGCTTAATCGTACAGCTTCACCATTGATGTGTCACCTAACTGTTATTTTACTACAAAATAATATATTAGTAATTATAATACTAATTTAAAGATCACAAGTTTTTTACCTTTTGATCTTTTCTTAGGTCCAGAAACATAGTAGCAAACGATTGTGCAAACAGCTATCAGATTTAGTAAAAGATCAAGTCAAAGAATGCATAATATTCAATAATGAATTTCATGAAAGTTGTTATATTGCTCGGAAACATGGTGATTGCATAGAAGAATGGAGAACAAAGTAAGCTAGCATTGTTGGGTTTTATTGTTTTCTCCTAATTATACCTAATGGGAAATTCACTAAGATGTGCCATGTGTTGTTGTTGAAAATAAGTAGTGGAACCATAATCGTAGTTATCTCCATGATTTCATAATGATACATGGTGCATTCATTTTTCAAGAATTTAATAGTGATGTTTATTAAATTGATAAAAGCAGATGTATTTACCATGTTTTGAAATTTTGAAGCATTTTTAAGGTCAAAATATGTGACTGTTTGAGGAAAATGAAATAACAATGGATAATTCAGATTAATCCATATCTTTTCCCACAACTGATCCATGTTTATTGAAATGTGAATTAAGTGTTGATTTATTATAAATGTTGTTTAATTTTTATGTAATTGATTCTTCATGATGTCAGAAAAATGGACTTTTAACTCATAATTATGTTCCGCACAACAAATCTAAAAATGATGTGTAAATAACATAACAGAATATATAATTACCTTTAAGTCACAATAAGTTGCGTACACAAAAAGTCACGAGCATTAATTGTCACGAGCAGCCTAAACTGATAAAGGTTTTGTACCTTCTAAGTTGCGAGACGCCATTTTGAAAAAATTTTTGTATGAATAAAATCCTGTAGAACACATAAATTGAAGGAGTATCGAGCAATTTTCTCTAAGGACATCATACTCAATAAAAATGCACCCAACCCTAACCCTAACGATAATAATAATATGGTGTTTGTCAAGTGGGGAAAACTGTTCGAGTCCCATGGACTCATAAGTGTGACTTGTACAAAGCCAAAAGCTATCACCAATTTTGTGGGATAACAAAACCGTACCTTAAGGACAAAGCACTGGCTCGACTTACATAACATTGGATCATAGCCATTTTTTTCTTTTCTTTTTTATTTATTTATTTCAGTTTTACTTTTTTTTCAAATGGTAACTAATTCCACGACCTTAACACAATCCCTACTTCTTCCCTACAATTACCAATTCGGCCCCAATGTACTACGTTTTCTGATGTTTTAATTAATTAATTTATTTATATTTTATCTGAGTTCACATAATGCAAACACATTAATATCATACACATTTCTAGGTGAAGAACCAATTGTATCTATTTGGATACATTAGAAATAAATCCTTACTTACTTATATTTTTTTTTCGTTAATGGACACGGTGTCCTACATGCTGTCCATGTCGGACATTGTCATTTCATGTCAGACATGCTTTTCCAAATTTACTTCCCAGTGGTATCTGGAGATTGTTCCGAAAATACAGTAAGATAATGATTGTTTTGCATAAAAATTCAAAGTGAGTGATTCAAAAAACACTTATGCATATCGTTCCAAGCCAGCTGTTCGTTGAAAGTTATACCGAGAACTTTTTAAGATTTGACTCGTTGTAGTGTTATGTCATGTGGTTTAATCGTATAGATATCGTTTTGGAGGTTATACACGCGACTCATCTCAGCAGTAGAAAATAAGATTGTTTTTGTTTTGGATGAGTTGAGTATAAGGTTGTTATTTGATGACCATTTAATTAGGTTTCTGAGTTCAGCATTGACTTTTTCGGTGCACTCAGGTAGTCGATGTGGGTAGCATTGA
The DNA here is from genome assembly GCA_027922465.2 of Turritopsis dohrnii. Taxonomy (NCBI): domain Eukaryota; kingdom Metazoa; phylum Cnidaria; class Hydrozoa; order Anthoathecata; family Oceaniidae; genus Turritopsis; species Turritopsis dohrnii. The sequence continues at coordinate 665,473 of BQMF02000151.1, read as the reverse complement.
TAAAGTAGGCTAGTATCATCTGCATATTGGAGGCAGGAATATGATGTAAGTTCTTGTATCTGCTATGTAAATATTGAATACGATTGGGCCTAATATGCTCCCTTGTGGTACCCCATGTGTGATGTCTAGACACTCAGATCGTTGATTGTTGATTAACACAAATTGTTTTCGGTCTGACAGAAAACTCAGAAATGTATACAGTGTATTCTTGCCAATGCGGAATTTATGAAGCTTTTTTAGGAGTGTCTTATAATTAACTGTATTAAAGGCTTTTGAATAACCCGCCATCTACCGATAATGCGACTTCGCTTCTGTCCATAGCTTTCAGAATATCATCTTTAAGTTTGAGCAGTGTAGTGATCATAAATGATGTGTAAAATATTTACAGGCCTGGTATTTCATCTGCTTGTTGTGACTTTCTTCAAAATGGTTCAAACAAAAATTTCTTTTCCTTCAGGAAATTACCTTTGTTGCAACATTTTCTTATGATATATCATATTCATCTGCAAGAAAATCATGAAAAGATTTCTAACTCAATTGATTATAACAGTTGTGATTAACGCTGTGAGGTTTATTTTTGATGCGTGAAGCATAAAAGACATATGTCAATGCTACTCAAATTATACGTCTTCCAATTTTTAACAATGGGAAAACTCCAGTGCCAGAGATTAAAAATACTACAAAGAAGGTTTTTGAAAAGTTTTAAGTATGCAGAAAAAATATATGGTGATGATGTTGTGATCTAAAAATGTTTTAAAAAACTGAAAAGGAGTTACATTATTTGGATATTATTTATTTATATTTTTGATTTTCAGTAATCCTTAGGATCCTTTTGATATTGGGCATTGGCTTTGTGCAACCTGAGCTTTTTATGTTATTTCTCATGTGTTATTGCAGGATGCTGTGGCCATAGTTATATAATACTTCGTTCAGCGTAACAGACTTAAGTAAAATAGCGATGCGGAATGCAGGCATTATTCTTTATGCATTATTTTGCAAACGAAATAATGACATACAATGCACATTTTTTAATGATAATGTACTATAAGGCGGATTTTAGAACAGACCTTTTCATAAATTTTATGAAGTATTACACAATATTAACGAGCCATTCTCTCTTCTTTTTTTCCGTTAAATACATCAGGTGTGTTTGTTTCTTTTTTTCACTTCACAATATACTAATATTCGTCTAGACAGCTAAGTAAAAGAAAGTCACGTCGCGACATGTATCTTAGCAACGTTTATGTTCAAGATGATTATATTATTCTAAAATTTCAGTCACCACTTATGTTGATGACGTAGTTTTATTCTTCTTTTTCATAAAAGAAATAGTATTTCTTCTTTATAATAAATTGTGCCAATTTCTGTTTCTTTATGTCTCTAACATGTAACAAAATCAAAACTGCTGGTTATACAAAAAAAAAAAAATGAAATAAAAATTTTTGAACAATGATGGAGAGTATATTGATTGCCGTCGCTAATTCTGATGTTTATTTCATTTTAAAGGAGAACATAAAAATAGAAGTATAAAAGATACATAAACTTGAGCAATTAAGAAAAGCTCTATGGAGATAAAGAGACATATATGCACTAAAACATTAAAAAACATCTTTTACAAAGCTTCGTTAAAATGAAAATATGCGAAGAAATAACTATTTCTTAAATCTCTCCACCGTTATTCCGATGAATTTGTATTGAAGATCTATTTACAATTCCGTTTGCAACGACAGAGGAAAGATTTATGAAACCAGGGCATAAAACTCTGAGGAGTCATAACTAAATAGAAATATGTATTAAAACATCTATGGCGAGGTACCTTTCACATAAGCATCGTAATGTGCATGACGAGGTTCCTCTATAATGTTTTTTTTGTTTTGTTTTATTTGAGTTTTTTAAAGAGGATTTCTGGGATTTTTAAATAATGTTTTTTTGTTGTTTTTTTTAAATGGGTTGCTCCTTGCAAGACTGAAGCCACTTCTAGGCAGAGAGCTACAAGATGAGAAAAGGAAGAACAGTTATAAAGACAGATGAGAGAGATGAGAAAAGGAAGAAGAGTTGTGAAGACAGAGCAAGGTGGTGGTTAACCTTGGATTTAAAAGCCTGTAAATCATACTCAGCAGGAAAACAGCTATGAGGGAGAGAATTCCAGAGGCGAGCAGTCACGGGGAAAAAGCTAGACGAATAAAAGTTCTTATGGTATGTTAGAACCTGAACAGTTTAAGGATGAGAATTCGAAGAGAGGCGAGTGTTCCGAGAGAAAGTCTTAGGAGAAGGGGTCAGTTGATGCAAGTCATCTGAACAATGCCCATGAAACAGAAAAGAGACAGGGAAGCAACATTTCTCCAATGTGAGAGGAGATGAAGATTAGCACAAAGATCGGGGCCAACTAAGTTAACTAAGCGCTTCTGAATTTGTTTGAGAAGATGAAGACAATGAGCAGAGGCTCTAGCCCAAATGTGGCAGCAGTACTCAAGACAAGGGTGAATAATGGCCTTACAGATATAAATGATAGATTCAGCCGAAAAAAAGTGACAGACCCAAAAAAGTGGGCCAACCTTCGTAGCAGCAGATTTAGCAATGGACTCAATGTAAGAATTCCATGGGAATTCTTTGAAAGGTTAAACCTAAAAGACGAATATGAGATGACTCTGCAAGTTCACTTCCGTTCATAAGAACAGAAGGAATTACAGGGTCCCTGAAGTGATTAATAGAGAGAAGCTTAGTTTTCAAATGCCTTGGAGATGTCAGGAGCAATAGCTTGTGTCTCACTACCAGCATTGAGGGACTGACATACACGTTCAGAGATGATGGTCAAAGCATCAGCAGTGGAAGGAACAAATTCATTAATACCAACCTGAAGCCAAGAAGAGATCTCCACTGCACACCTCTCTGCATCACAGGCAAAGATATGATCAACCGGCAGGTCACGAATCAGATCTCGAAAGCTGTCCCAGTCACCACGATGGTATGAATAAAGTTTGTGATGAATAGGTGGATCGTGTGGGCAAGCGGAATTAAAGTCAACTAGCCGCCAAGGCGGCGTCGCACGCCGCCTGTGTTCAGCCTGCGTTGAGTTCACGAAAAATAAAATTAAGTAATTGAGAATAATAAGTGTGCCCATGTTGTAGAGCTTGAAAAACTGATCAAAAAAATGTATGGGATCGTTTTGCTACTACCAACCGTTACGGAGATATTGCTGATCAAAAATTTTGATGACGTCATAGACCCGTCCCCCAAATAAATTGGTCCCAAATTTTTCGTCACCCCATCGCCTGTATCGCGGACCCCAAAAAACGTCAGTTATCCCTATTGGTTATTGAGATAATGTTCCCTAAACGTCGCATTCGATTAGGGTCTCAATACAATGGTTTCACACTGACGTCGCGCACAAGAAGAGAAATAATTTATGAGTGATCTTACATTGCTGACTCCCCGATTTCTTTCGCAGTTCACATCTACCATTTTGCGTGACTTACAAACAAACAAACAAACAAACAAACAGACGGAGAATCGGCTATTAATATATAGACTAGCCGCCAAGGCGTCGCTCGCCACCCATGTTCAGCCTGCGTTGAGTTCACGAAAAATAAAATTAAGGAATTTGCAATCATAAGTGTGCCCATGTTGTAGAGCTCCAAAAACTGATCAAAAAAATCTATGGGATCGTTTCGCTACGACCAACCGTTACGGAGATATCGTCGATCAAAAGTTTTGATGACGTCACAGACCCGTCCCCCCAAAAAAATTAGACCCAAATTTTTCATCACCCCATCGCCTGTATCGCGGACCCCAAAAAACGTCAGTTATCCCTATTGGTTACCGAGATAATTTTCCCTAAACGTCGCGTTCTATTTGGGTCTCAATGGAATGGCTTCACACTGACGTCGCGTAAAAAATAAGAAATGATTTCTCTCGCAGCTCATCTACCATTTTGCGTGACTTACAAACAAACAAACAAACAGACAGAGAATCGGCTATTAATATGTGACTGTCCATGGGAAAAAAAGTACATTCGATTTACCGATATGCACAAATTACCGGTAATTTTACCGGTAACTTAAGATTTTTTTTAGCGATTACCGGTAATTATAATTTTTTTATCGATAAATTTACCGCTTTACCGATATTACCGGTATCGTAATGTAATGTAAAAAAATACCTAATGTGATTTACCGGTAGCGTCTCAGACGTAAGGTAAAGTGGCTAATCGATAGCGATAACATGTTTTCGAAAATGTTAATGTTTGTTTATACTAATTCCGCCATTTTTAAGACCCAGTCAAGTCATAAATTACCTAATCGTTGGTTGTTCAAATATGTTTCTTTCTTGTTTTTATTCATGCTGAAGTAATTGACGTCAATAAACTCTGAAACAAAACAAATCACCTGCTCATGAATTAGACGGTTGAAAGATCTTTTAAAAGAAAGGATGATGTGTCGAAAATTTATTAATGATTTTTTTCTTCATAGGTTTAAATCTTCTATTTAAAAAGACTGTGTTATTCAATTATTATAATAAACAGGAAAATTTTTGTAACAGCCCTTTGGTAATCTATACTCTTTTTATGTATATATTACAGGTAACATTCGTTTGTGTATCAAAATCAACTCGTTACCTGGTTCTCATTCAGCTGAAAATAAGAGATAAAACAGTTTGTTCGAAATTTGGCAATAATAAAAACCGTCCGCTCTAATTCTATTAAGTTATTTTTGTAAATCCCATGACGAAAACTTTTATTTTTATTTTCCTCAGGGAAAGTCAGCTGAGACTTATTTTATTCAACAGATATTTCGCCTTCAACAAGTGGAGATGTGTCCTTAAAGAATCGATCATATCGCAACGTTTTTAGTGATCTTTATTCACTTTTGTAACTTTATTCAGATAATATCCCGATAAAGAGTGAATTTGGGAAAAGACAAAATGAAAACATTTTAACGTCGGCTTGACGAGTTGCAAAAGTTCTCTTTTGAAATACTCACCTTCGTTTAAACATTAATACTACCTGTTTCCTACAGTTTTTCATCATAAGGTTTACGTGGAAGATTGTCTGAAAGCTCAGGGCTCCAAAACTCTCCCATGTCCTGGCTGTAAAGCTTGCGGGGGTGCGCACTCTTCTCGCAGTAGTCAATGTTGATGATGGACAGTCGGAAAACCTGTGGCAAGGTTCCAAATGGTAGTTCCTCTGTCCGTTCGAGTCTCATTGTCATACAACAGTCGAGCATAAGAGTGTTAGCATGAAGTGATGGAACCGACGTAATTTTCCTTGTACAACCTTTCGAAGACCTTTACTGCAATAGCATTAATATTTTAGTCGAAAGATCCTGGGAACTAAATGCTGGAATTTGGTTTCATGCTACTACAAAAACATGTATACGAGAAAACATTAGGAAGATCGTTTATTTTCTTTGCAGTGCATATTCATCTAAAAACATTCGATTACTGAACATTCGATGTGAATTCTTTGACGACTTTTAAGTATCCCGGAGGTAAAATGATTTTCAAATTATTACGCTACGGTAACGTATAACACCATATATAAACGATAACTTAGGAATAATAGCTCTTAAAGCTAGCTCTTTTCTCGTTTTAAAAACTACCATAGTTCACACTTTACCAATAAAATTGGATCGATTTAGAATTACCGGTAAATTTACCGATAAAAGTATTGATCAATTTGTGTACTGGTAATTACCGATAATATAATTAGTTTACCGGTAAAATTTTCATTTTACCGGTAAAAATATCGATACTACATCTTTAGCGGTAAAAATACCGGTATATTTTACCGGTAAAACGAAATGTACTTTTTTTCCCATGGACGGTCACATATATAGATGGCTATGTTGACAACAGAATGATCAGAATTACCTAAAGGAGCAGATGTTGATGTTTGGCAAATGTTCGGGTTAGACGAAAGGAATAGGTCAAGTAAAGAAGGCTCCTGATCAGCTCGAGCAGGTACGCGAGTGGGAGAGTTCACAAGCTGAGTAAAAGAGTGAGAGATAGCAAAGTTGAAAGTGTCAATGCCAGATAGGGAGGTAGTGTGAGAAAAGGTTACCAGTCAGCATGATGGATATTGAAATCACCGAACACAAAGATGTTAGCAGAAGGGTGAGTTATGAGAGCTTTATCAATATCCGATTTAAATTCACTACAATTTGCCATTTTTTTCATAATGAGGAGAAAGAAATCTAAAGTTGTGTTGGCTGAAGAACTCGTGCTAGAGGATCATTTCAATATAGGTTTGCTGTTAGCCATAAACCTATTGTCGTAACAAAAGCAATGCTGTGGCCTCTAAGGATGCAAACCGTTACAGCTGCAGGGCGCCGTCCAAGTGCAACCTGGCACTACTACTGCAACGCCATTTTTCGATTGTTGATAGAGCAGTCTCTCTAAGTAGCTAGCAAAGAATTCAGGCTCTTGTACTACCAGTCGGCAAAGTAGCTAAAACTACTATCCTAACACCCAACATAGATAACTAAGAAGCAGTATTGAAAATAGACTCAAGCATTTGTCAGACAGTCAAGTGCAACGAGGAGACCGGTGTTCATCATCCTAGAGTAGATATAGCACTGCAGGCAGCACATCTACACTAATAGACGAAGTAGGGGTACTAGACCGGGTGGTATCTCTACCTGCCCCTAAAGACAATTATGGCTTGCCAACCAGGTGTTTTTATTGAGACACCATCTCTAGGAAGGTTGCCAACCAAAGCTGAAGAAGCCTTCCCCTCCATTAACCAAGACTGCCCCCTTCGGACGCCAACCCGGTATTTTAATGTCTCGGGTTGCAGTAATAATTTGCAGTAATAATTTGACTTTTCATGACATGGACGCCCTATCAAAATGTAATTTAATGTATATATTTAGTGTATAGTTTAATATAATTTAGTGTGTTTTCTTTTGTCACTGTTTTGCTTGATAGTTCTTTTAAAATCTTTTAACTCTACTTATCTTCTTTTTTAAAAACCAAAAAGCTGTTTTTTTGGGGGTTTTTTTGAAGCAAAGGCATTGGAAATAATATGATAAAAAATTCTTCATCCAACTATTGTGTTCCATGACGTTTACATCAGCTAGCTTCAGGTTTAAAAGATGTCAGTTAATTTTTCTTTTAAATGTGAACCATGCAACGAAAATTAACACATGGATTTGAAAAGAAAATTAAATCACATTAACTCATTGTTAGCTGATGATAGTGCGAACCAAGGTTAAGAGGAAAACAGTTACTGAAACATAAGCGAATGTCCTATTACAGATTCAACATTTGCAAATCTGAAAACCCTTGTGTATTCATTTTGTGTATTGGTATTATGTAAAATTACAATCACTGGTTTTAAATGGATATAGTATTGTTTAGATGTTTATACAAAGCAGCATTGTGGTATTACCAACATCTTCAGATGGCTGTCCCTATTGTTATTATCACTGAGGACTTAACAGTAAGTGAACATTATTGCCATCTTTATTTATCATCTGTCAGAATCTCGAACGTATTTTAAAACTGTTGCTTACTTATTCATTTTGCATACAAGTTTAAAGAATATTATGGTGGAATGACAGCAGGAATATTAGTAATGGACATGGCTGAGTATATTCATGGCTTCTGGCCTGATCTGTCAGATGCTCATGGATTGTTGGAATCTTTAAAAACTTCCTGTACAGCAGAAACTAACACAGGTAAGCTAATTATGTTAGCATTTATTAAAGCATTTTTTTGTTTGCTTTGTTAGGATAAAAGAAGATATAAAAGCACAACTTTTTCATAGGAAAAAATACATGTAAGGAGTTCAGAGAATACTATGCTACGAATATCTTGCTGGCTGGTATCAAATCGGTATGTGTGACACATCCAGACATGTAATGATGCATCTAGACATGTCCGTTTAAGCTGTATGGAGGCCCAACAAAATCTCTGAAAAAGCTTTTCTGCAGTTCTTTAAAAAATCTTGTTTTGAAGCAACTTGACTTATGTAATCATTAAAGAATCATTATATTCCTATGAGCATGAAAGTATTACATTACAATCAACTTTGTCAACTGTTTACCAGCCCTCTGAATTAGGAAAAAAGACTGACAGCAAAAAAGTGCCGTCGTATTTGAAAACTGCGACGGCAGATCATTATTTATGACGGCAAAAAAATGCCATCAAGTAAGATGTTAACAACAGCAAAACTTGATTGGTTTATTCCAGTAAAAATAACATGGTGTAGAATAATGGGTAATAAAACAGAAACTAAATATTTCATAAATCAAGTGTTATCTTGAACGATAAGTTACCAAATATGTTTGTTCATCTTATTCACATCTTATTAATCGAATAGGAGACATAAACAAATGTTCTATGAAAAGAAAATGTTTGAGAATAAAAGCAATATGTCAGGGGAATTCCCAGGAATTGCAAAAATCACCCATGTGTTAGATGTAACTCGCCATTGTTTTGCTATTGTTTAAGTCTCGCCAGTTTCCCTTGGGTTTTCCTCTCAAATAACGAAATGAAATGTTCATTAGATGGCACCAGTTGTCAAGGAAAAAGAAATGAATGATTTTTTTTTATCACGCAAGCAAACCAGATAATCTCACACAATTGAGAAAATAGAAAGAATAAGATAGAACGAAAGAAATGAAAGGACTTATTAATGTATTAATTATTCAATGTTTGCATCCAAAAAACGCCGTCGACAAAATTTTGCCGTCGTAATTTTGGTTTACGGCAGCTTCACGACGGCAAAAGCTGAATGCCGTGGTAAATTCAGAGGGCTGGTTTACAATAATCAATAACCAATAATCAATTTCACTCACCCTGGTAGTTGAGTTAACTTTAACATGCATGCACTAAGTATTAGCATTTTTATTTTCATTTTTGTTAACATTTGAGATAAGCTTACAGAACTTAAGTTTAAAAATAGAGAATTGCTGTAGATAATCTTGTGATTGTCAAAGAAGATTGCTTGACAACCCAGGTCAATGTCATAATGATGAAAAGATGAGCAGCACTTACAGTGATTTGCAAGGCTGTTCTAATATCTTTCACAATCCTTACAGTGAAAAGCAATAATACTTTTTGTTTGTATGGGCATCATCTTGTTATTATCTTTAAATGACAGTGTGCATGTTCAGCATATGGCTATTTTTTAGAAATTACATCTTTCCTACTTGTTTTGAGTCTTTTGTTGCTTTACTTCAATGCATGTGAGTCACATGGATTGGAAAGCAAGTTTATAAAAAATAGATGTGTCAAATTACTGTTTACTCTTGATTGGAGCACCTCTGGATGCATTGACATTGTCATTCATTTGCTCTTTTTTGTATTGCTTCTGTCAATTATTATAGTCTGGTTAAAAAGCATAACCCCTGCGATTGATTGACACATTTTTGGTCTTCATTATAGGGGCAATTATTTTCCGGGTATTTACGAGTTAACAAACACAATCCCATGAATGAAGCATTTGTTCAAGTCAGGTTATATTGAATTATTGATTAGTTGATTTTAGTAGTCGAGTGTGCATCAGCAAAATATTGAAACAAATCAAAGTTTGCAACAAAAACTTATTTAAGTTTAGACACTTTCCTCAAAGGAAAAGGAACTTGATTTGTAAATGTAGTGATGCATGTTCGAATTAACGAACTAGCGTAGGGTACGAATTAACGGCTCGCACTTTGCAAAATGCAAGGTTATTCCAAGTATCTGCGAAGCTTTTTCCCTTAGAATCAACAAAAATTTGAAGCTAAGTTTTTGAATTTTTGTTTCTTGAAGTGCAATTATACATACTAGATAACATTCTTTAACGTATTTAATTACCAAAAAATATAACTTTATCATCAAAAAAGCCACGATATCAGGCGCCCATATGTCGCAGTCCATCATATTTTTGTTTGTTTCGTTTATAACACTTCTGATTTTTATTTTTTAACTGTATAGCCTTTAAACTATAAACATATTTTCCTATATATTTTATCTACACTTACTGTTTTAGAATAATACTTAACCAAGGTGCATTAAATAAAAATTAATTAATGCAAGTAATGGCTTAAAAACTTTTTAAAGTCCAACATAATAAACACCAAGGTGGAGACCACAAGCAAAAGAACCAAGATAACATGTGTTTCACATGTGTTTCTTATTAAATGATGTCAATCAATTGTTTATGATCGAAAATAAATCGTGTGCGGGAAATAGAAACAGAAGAAAAAATTAAAAGTACTGTACATGAAAGAAATGGCTTTAAAAATCGTCAAAAAGTTGGGAAAATTTGTTTTATTATTATTATTATTATTATTTCGAATTTTTAAACAGGATAATACCTCAGTAGTAAAATAAAATTACACTGTTGTCCTGGTAGTCCTGTAAAAATATAAAATAATAGTATAAGTAAAAATATATATTTATTAAAAACTATTACTATAAACAATAAAAACCGCTAAGAACCGCTGGAAAAAATCGCTAGAAAACACTGAAAGAAAAAACGCGTAAAAGGCTAAAAACGTTGGAGGAAAAAACTAGAGATCAAAATCTAGAAGATGGAAATTTGATGATCATATGTGATGTAAAGTGTGTGAAAGACCATGTAAATAGACCTGTAAAGCCAAAACTGGAAATTAAGTAGCATTTAATTTTGATTTAAATGTCTTAAAATTGTTTTCTCTCCTAATGTCTATCGGTAAATCATTAAATAACTTGGAACCTTGAAAATAAAAAGACGCTCTGCTTGATTCCAGTCTTATTCTTGGGATATTAATCATCGTGCCATTATTTCGCGTGTTCACATTCGTCCTTTTTATTGAGAAGTAGTTGGCAAAATTTTTGCAGACTTCAGCATCGTTGTAAATACATTTGTGTACAAAAGTACATATTCGTTTTCTGAGCACGTCTTTTCGTTTCGGAATAGGACCACCTATCACCATCTCAGCACGACTTTCCAATCTTTGTATTCGTTCTTGGAGATATCTTGGTGTTGCACCGTACAGAGAAAATCCACAATACGTTAACATTGGCAGAATCATAGCTTGATACACCATTTTTGCTGACTCACTATCTAAAAATGCTCTTGCTTTCTTCAGTAGGCGAACTCTCGTTGCTGACTTTTTGATCGAAGATGATTTGTCATGTTCAGCGTATTTGTAAGGTTCAGTCCCAGATATTTGTATTCATTTGTGACATTGATGGTGGTATTATCATGGGTTATGTGTATTGGTGGTTCTTCAAGTTTATTTAACTTTTTGCTAGTTCCGAATACCATTACCTCCGTTTTACCCTTCTTAGTATTAATTATAAGTTCATTTTCTTTCAACCACAGTGAAAGTTGGCTAAATTCATTTTGAAGTGAAACTTGAATCGTATTTATGTTTTTGTGAGAGTAGAACAAAACAGTATCGTCTGCATACATGAGCATGTTGCAAGCTGAAGTGATTTTCATAGCATTGTTGAAGTATACAATAAAAAGCAAGGGGCCTAAGATAGACCCCTACGGTACTCCACAGTATTTATTTATTTATTTATTTATTTTTCTTTATTTAAAGTCGATACAATTGTTTAGTAAATAAAATCCAATAAATCAAAATAAAAAGTTAGCCTAATGGCTAATTTAAATCGACTATCATAAAAACTTAAAAACACATTAAAAATACTAGTTTACATAACCTAGTCTATATATGTATGTGGCACAGAGACGGCAGTTGCACTGTATATGTGGGATGCTATCAAGTTCTCGTTGGAAAAGAGGCAAAGACGAAGCATTTCGACACGAGTTAGGAAGATTCTCCCATAACATTGCTGCAATATAAGAAACAGTTTGTAAACCGTGTATTGATGTACAAATTTTATGCCGTTTTAGGGGATTTGACGACCGTAAATTATATATTGTGTCTTTAAATACAAAAACATCATTCATGTAGGAGGGATTCAGGCCATGTTTGGTCTTAAAGACTTCCTTCAGTAATAACCTGCAAAATTTGTCATGAATGCTGAATTTGTTATTTCCTTTAGACGTATCACATAAAAGCCTATCTGTCCGGTCATGAATGGTATCAATTTTATGCAATAAACATCTATTTGAAAAACCCCATATAAGTGGGCAATAATTGAAATTACTAAAAATAAATGAATTGGAAATAATACGACGTTTATATGGACATAAATAGGGTGATAAACGTTTCAGTGCATTGATCTTGGCATTAGCCTTCTTGCATAGAGGGCGAACATGCTCATTGAAAGAAAGCTGATTGTCAAGAACAATGCCTAACAATTTTACATGTTGTGACTCCTTCACAATAATATTTCCTGGATTCAATGTAAATATATCTACATTCTTTGATTTTCCAAGGATGAGCAGTTTACATTTATCAGCATTTAACTGAAGCCCATTGTTGGAAAACCAAGTACTGACTGTTGAGAAAGATTTTTCCAAATGAAACTTAATGTCTTCAAATTTCTTTCCGGATGTATAGAGTGTGTTATCATCTGCGAAGTTGCATATGCGAACACCAGTTCTCTCATTAAAAATAAACATAAGATCGTTGATAAAAATATTAAACAATAAGGGCCCAAGAATTGATCCTTGTGGTACACCACTAATAATCTCAAGCCACATGCTATAAAAACCATTGATTCCCACTCTTTGAGATCTACCACTGAGATAACTTTTTATCAGACAGAGAGCCTTCTTAGAAAAACCATAAGCATGTAGTTTCGCTATTAATAGATTATGATCAATGCAGTCAAATGCTTTACTCAAATCCATTAATAACGCTCCTACAGCATTTTTTTGTCGAGATCTTTATGCCACGATTCCAGCATGTGGAGTAAAACATGTTGGCTGCTATACCCCTTGCGAAAACCCGATAAGAGAGGAGAGAGTTTACCATCCATAAAACTACGTATTTGATCATATAATATACGTTCAAATATTTTAGATGTGCTACTCAATTTACTGACAGGCCTATAGTTATTTTTGCAAGAACGAGCTCCATTCTTATACAGGGGGCAAATATCAGCGAATTTCATCCATTCAGGAAAGGTTTCCTCATTAATACATTTCGAGAATAACTTATTAAAATGCTCTGCATACACGTCAGCATATTGTTTCAAAAATTTCGCTGGAATTTCACCATTAGGACCAGATTTATTTTCCTTCAAAGCGTTGATATACTTTTTCATGTTATCCAGGGAAATTGACTCAAAGCACATTTTCTCGATGGATTGGGTATTTTGCTGTATCCATTGTACACTCGGATGTTGTTGGTATGATTTGATGATGCTGTCAATATCTTCAAGTTCATTTGAGTGATCGTGCGTTTTGTTGATGCTTAGAGATTTTGTGATATTAACAAAATATTCATTCATAAGATTGGCTATCTTTTCTTTATCACGTACTACCTCGTTATCTTCCACCAGAACTTGAACTGTATTCTTAACGCATTTATCGTTGAATATTGGTTTCACTGTTTTCCAAAAACGTTTGTTATCGAAGATGTTTTTTAAGTCCAATGATGAATAATACTCTCTTCTTGTTTCTCTCACAATTCTAACACATTTGTTTCTTTGCTGTCTTAGTTTCTCCCAGTTCAGACTAGTGGGATATTTGATGTATGTGTTTCTGTATTTTGAGCGTAGCATGATTTCTTTTCGTAATCGTTTGGTCATGAACGGTGAGTTATTGTTCCTGACAATTTTTGTTTTCAAGGGAGCATGTTTATTAACCAATTGTCTGAAATTTTCATCAAAATTATCGTAACTTAATGTAGAATTATTTTTAACAAGTGATGCAAGGTCTTCTTTAAACTGATTTTCATCGAGATTTTTATAGCAACGGTACTTTATAGCTTTAGCTTCTTTTTTCGGTATCTCCACATTTAAAAATGTAACCACCATATTGTGATGATCTGAAAGGTCGTTGTCAAGATTACTTGTGTGATGGAAACGTTTTGAATCCGAAACCCATATATGATCAATGCATGATGGATTTTGTAAGGATTTGAAGCAAGTTGGTTTCTTTATCAAGTTCTTTAAATTTAACTCTGTGTTGAAAAGTTTCATTTTCTCGTCAGATTCGTCAGAGTTGAAGTCTCCCAATAATATGATGTTCTCATAATTTGATTGTGATAAGACTTGACGAATAATGTTTGTAAAGTAGCCAAGATCCTGGGATGGGGGTCGATAGATACCAGCAATTAACCATTTTTGCTAACGAAGATTTACTTCAAGAAAAATTGCTTCGATATCTCGTGGAAGAGATGGAAATTCAATTCTGTAGCAAACAATATTGTTGCTAACATACAGCAAAAGACCACCTCCGTATTGATTTCGGTCATTTCGAAATGGTGGGTAGTAACCATCCATATGAAATTGTGTAGAAGTAAAACTTATGTCTAGTTTAGATTCGGATACGAGGAATATGTCAATGCATCCACAAATAAGATCTACCAGTTGGTTAAACTTATTTCTAAGGGAGTTGATGTTCAGATGTCCGATCATAAGTTTCGATGGACTCTTTATCCTCAATGATTTAATGCTTGTCTGAACGTTGGTGGTTTCTGTTTCTGTAGGGTCGATACTGTGTGGAAATGCGTTCGACTTTTTTACGTCTATGTGCCTTTCCCGTCAACATTTATGTAGCATTTTAGTAAAGTTTTTTGCTAAAACTTTATTTCCATTTTTATTGAGGTGTAGGTTGCTCTTATTTAGATGTGTTCGAGGATCTATGTTTTGGTGGTCTATATAAGCTATGTTCATTTCATGGCACATAGTTTTTAATATCAGATTGGTTTCCGATGCAGCATTGTTGTATTGGTCCCCTCGAGGAATTATACTAGATATGTAAACATTCATATCGAAAGTGTTAATATGTTTCGCAAGATCCACAATATTAGTAGCTATCTTTGATGGTGACTGTTTTTGTAAGTCATTAGTTCCTGCATGGATAATGATATTATCTGGACAATTATTAATCGAAAGCTTGATGTAATCTTTCATACAACTGATTGTAGCGCCTGGAAACGATTTTACTAACACTTTGTTTTGATGACCAAGCGATTGAGTTATTTTCCAACCTTTTATTTCTTTCACCATGGAGTCTCCCAAGATATATGTCATTCGTTTACTTTCTGTTAACGGTTTTTTACTATCATTATGGTCGTATCGTGCTAATTTTTCTAGGCGCTGTTTTATGTTTTCATTCACAGCTTGTTTATTATTGTTGTATGCTAAATGTTTCTGCTTGCGAATTTCTTTTAATTGATTGATTTATTTATTTATTTATTTCTGAATCTTTATACAGGATAAAAACTAAAGTATTTACAAATATATACAATATATACAGCAATACTTCTTTCCAAGTTTGTCCTGTTTTTAAGAAAAAGAAAAAGAACAAGGCAAAAAGGCTAAAAAGACTAAAATTTAATTAAAATACATAATCAATTGTAGGTTATAATACAGCTTGTCCCATAGATCGACGAATGGAAAAATGAAAGTAGGTAGGATAGATAGATAGTATGGCACACGCTGTTATAAATACTTTAAAATCAAAAATGATGTTCAGAGAGGGAAGACTGAAATTCAGCCAGGCTGTTTCTCAGCCTAATCTCTCGTGGGAGGCTATTGAACAATTTAGCACCGTTGAAATAAAAACTTTGTCTAGCAACTTCCAGTTTAACTGCTTTTAGTTTAATCATATGATTGTTATTTCGAGTACACCGGCCATGTTTAGATATTTCAAAGTATCTGTTAAAGGTGTAGCTTCCAGTTTTCTCACCCAGACATTTCTTAACTAACATACAATTTTGTTTGTTCACTTCTTGAAAGACATCTTTGACATTTCTACCAAGTGTTATCGCACTCGCTCGACGGGTGAGTGAGGACAAACGTTCTTTCTGAGTATTAGTAAACGCTGACTTTACTGGACCCGACAAGCTACGAACACTCTGGAGCAGACGTAGTCGACTGCAGGCAAGTTTGTAGGAACGGTTGAAATTTGTATTGAGTGACAAGTTGGAATCAAGGATGTTACCAAGATAAACGTATTCCTTGACAAAAGATAACTTCGTACCATTGTAAACAATATTCAGATCTTTTCCATGCATTTTAATACGTTTACTCGTTCCAAATAACATTACCTCTGTTTTACCTTTCTTGAGGTTAAGTAACAGTTCATTCTTACTACAGTACTTTCCAACTTTCTGCATTTCTTCATTCAAAACACACTCGGTCTTATCAGCATTGTTGCCACCATAGACGAGAACCGTATCATCTGCATACTTTATAACACTAGCATTGACATTATCTACAAGATCATTGAAGAAAATAATGAAGAGCAGGGGCCCAAGGATGGACCCCTGTGGAACACCACAGTATATAGGCTCTGGATTTGATAAGGTATTGTTTTTCTCAACCACTTGTAGCCTACCAAAAAGATAATCAATGAACCATTCCAACTCTCGACCGGATACACCATACGTTTCCAGCTTGTCAATCAAAAGGCTATGACCAATGGTGTCAAAAGCCTTTGATAAATCCAGATAAATTACTCCTACCATATTTCCATTATCAAGTTCGTTTCGGATGTGGTCACACAAGAGTGTGGCCGCCATTTTTGTCGATCGTTGTTTACGGAAACCGTATTGACTCTCTGATAAAAGTCCATTTCTTTCCAAGTAAGACAACAGCTGAAAATGTATCGATTTTTCCAGAATTTTTGAGAGGACGGGTAGCACTGATATGGGGCGATAATTTTGTGGTAAGTCAGGGTTTCCAGATTTGAAGATTGGTGTGACTCTGGCAGACTTCCACAAAGTTGGCACAGTGCTTGTATCTATCGACAGGTTGAGAATGAAGCATAGTGGCGTGGAGATGTGAGCTGCACTGTCTTTCAATAAACGTGCGGGAAGTTGATCCAGACCAGTTGCTTTGTTACGTTTTAGCAGACGAAGTTCTTTTTCAACAAACGATCTTGAGATGCGGTTTATGGAGAAACGCTGTGTAGTACGAATAGCAGGTACCTTTCTTGGCTGCCAAACAAAGTCAGTGAGTGGAATCAAGGCTCTTTTGAGTGATGATATAGCTGTTTTGAAGTATTCGCTGAATTTATGCACTCTTTCTGTTGTTGTATTGATGCTGATTGAATTTTCAGTGTTTACAGTTTTTGTTGGAAAAATCTGTTTGATTGTTGACCAAAACTTTTTAGGAGTGTCTGAGTTTTCATTTAACATGTTTCGATGAAAACGAGCTTTACTCTGGCGAATGTCATTTGTACATTTGTTTCGAAGTTTCTTATAAGATAACCAGTCAGCATTTCTCTTAAACCTTCGTGCTTTTCGTAATAACTTGTCCCTGTCAGACATTTGTTTTCGAAGTTCTTTGGTAAGCCACGGACACTTTTTGCCCCGTACTCGTTTTTCGATAACTGGAGCATGGCGGTCAAAAATGTTTTTCAGTATACTAGTAAAATGTGAGAGTGCAACTGATACGTTTGATGATTGATAGACGGGTTGCCAATCGACTTTTGATAGTTCCTCATTCATATTATCTCTATCATAATCAGCATAGTTTCTACATTTTATAGTTCTTGGTTCACATTTATACGAGTTCGTCTTTCTAGTACAAGCTACCATGTCATGGTCTGATAATGATGACGCAACAACATTACACTTTGAGATCTTCGATGGCTGGTTTGTAAAGATTAAGTCAATTAATGTTGATGACGTAGGGCAAATTCTTGTTGAAGTTTTTACGAGTTGTTTGAAACCAAATAAATTGAGAATTGATTTAAATGTCATACCATCAGCCGTTTTCTTATAATCGACATTGAAATCGCCAAGGATAATTGTCTCATTGTTATCCTTCAATATATTATTTAAATGATTCTGAAAAATGTCATTATAATTTTTCAGTAGATAATTTGAGGTCTCTGGAGGGCGATAGAAGCATCCGACGAGAAACTTTTTTGACATGTTTTGATTAATTTCCAGCCATATATCCTCTAAGAGAGAATTTTCGATATCGTGTCTGTGTTTGAAGTTAAGCGAGTTTTTTACATATATTGCAACTCCCCCACCTTTCCCGTTTTTTCGGTTACGATGAAAAAACGTGTATCCATCTATTTTCAAACGTGAATCAAAACTTTCGTCTGTCAAGTGAGTTTCTGATAAAGTAAGAATATCAATGAGTGATAAGAAATTCTTGTAGCATGTGAAAGTTCGAGATAATACCTCTGATGTTTTGATGAACGATCTTAATTCCTTTACTCAATAAAAACTGTTGGAAATCTTCCCTTGATAACGATCCAGGACCAGGTTGAGTCTCAATGTCTCCACATACCAATAACAGCAAAATAAACAGAGTTTTCTTCCGGTATTTCATAAAATCTCCATTTCTGCCACATAAATAAAACAACGATGAATAACAGAAACTCTCCTTTCCACTATAAATATCTTCTTTCAAGAATGTTAAGCTTATACCATCAGGTTGCTGAAAAACTGGTTTCTTTACTAACAAATTCAAGAACATTAAAGCAAGCAGCATCAGAAACGAGAGCGAAAACGAGAGCGTGACTTGCCTCGCCGCCATCATGTACATGTACATACAACTCTTTTGTAAATGAAAAAGAATTCGTGTCGCACTATTATGACTATAATGGAAAAGAAGGTAGCAATGAATCAGAATCGGATTCAGATGAGTAAATCAATGTGTTTATCCAAGAATCTTCAGATGAGAGTCATCATAGATATTTTCATCTCTTCTCCGTTGACTTGAAATAATTCGTCTGACAAAATCACTTTTTCAACGCCTTTAGTAGACGATGGAGAGTTTTCCAATTCACTTGGGAGTTTACGTGATATCTGATTTTCTGACACTTTTTTAATTTGATATTCCCGTGAAGAGTCTGATGCTTCGTTACGCAACAGTGATTTCTGTAAAAGTTTATCAATAATATTATTTTTTGTTGAAAGTTCATCTTTCAAGAACATTATTTCCTTTTCCAGATGTTGTACATATTCCATACTAATTGTAGCAGATCCACACTGTGGCAGTATTAAATCCACGTCTGTATTCAAGTTCCGTATTTCCACCTTCAAAAAATCTTTCAGCGAATCCTTCAAATCACAATATAATTCTTGTTTCATCTTCGAGTATTTTAATTCTTCATATTTCTCGAATATAACTTTTTCATTACCATCTTTAACAAGATGTTCTTCACTATGTTCAATAACTAAATCAATTTCGTTCTCTAAATCTTTCAAAAGCTTTAGATTAACTTCGGAACTTTCAGAAAGCACGTCCGTCTCCGCCATTATGTATGTTATGTATGTATGTATGTATGTTATGTATGTTCAAGTCTCATTTGAGTATATTGGTAGTGGTGATGATAGTGTTCCTTCATATGATACTTGTTGAGATCTTTGAAATAAGTAATCAGTCATCCAATTTAAGGCATTTCCTGAGATACCGTATTGAGCGAGAGTATCAATCAAATTTGAATGGCTGATGGTATCGAATGCTTTACTCAAGTCAATGTAAATAGCTCCTGTATACTGGCCTTGATCCATAGCTTTATGAATGTGGTCAATGAAAAAGGTTGTCGCAGCTTCTGTTGACCGTTTTCTTTGGAAGCCGAATTGGTTACTCGAAAGAAGGTTGTTGCTCTCTAAGTAATTCATGACTTGCCTGTGCACACACTTTTCAAATATTTTCGATAGGACGGGTAGAACGCTTATGGGGCGGTAGTTGTCATAAGTGTTTTGTTTTCCAGATTTGAAAACTGGTGTTACTTGGGCATTTTTTAACTCAGTTGGAAACGTTCCTGACTGCAACGATAAATTTATCACATGAGTCAGTGGTTTAGATATCACAATAGCGACATCTTTCAGGAAGCATGATGGGATATCGTCTAATCCAGTTGCGCACTTTCTCTTAAGTTTCTTTAGATAACTTAATACTTCATCATCAGTAACGTTAACGAATTCAAATCTGGCAAAATCACCATTTTGTTGCTGAAAAGATGATTTATAACCCCAGACGAAGTTTTTGAGAGGAAATGCGGTTGTTTTCAGTACATTGGCAATACCCGCAAAAAACTTACAAAAACCTTCGGCGATCGTCTTTTTGTCACTGATAGTTTCCCCATCAACTAAACGCTAGAAAACGCCAGAAACGCTATTCCAATCTGAGTTAAGGAGTTCGTTGTTGATAACATTAACATCATAATTAGAGTAATCTCTGAAGGTTACATAAAACGGTTCAAACTTCGTATTGTTCATTTTACGAGCGCAAGCAATTAAATTGTGATCGCTTAAACCCGAAACAATATTTGCTGTCTTCGTGATATTAAAAGGCATGTTTGAAAGAACAACGTCAATCAGTGTTGAGGTTTCCATGGTAATTCGTGTTGATGATTTAATTAGTTGATCGTAGCCATTTATAACAAAGGAGTCTTTAATTGCGCGTTGATCGTCTCTTTTAAGGTAGTCAGTATTTAGGTCTCCAATGATTATTGACTCTTTTCTCTCCCTGTTAATTGCTTCAAGTTTTTGTGTCAAAGTCTGTAGAAAGTTTTTCGATAAATGTTTTGATGATTCGGGGGGTTTGTACATGAATGCAACGATAAAGTTTTTGGATTTCTTTGGCTTGATTTCGATGAAAATACCTTCGATGTTATCATCTCCTAAATCGTCTCTTTCCTTATACTCAATTCCATTTCGAATGTAGACTCCTACCCCACCTCCGGTACCAGTCTTACGATTTCTTTGAAGTAGTGTGTACCCCGGAATGTCAAAGTTTGTTTTGTTAGTGTCGTTTATGAAGAGTTCTGTGAGACCCAGCATGTCAATTTTGTTACAGTGTAGTAATATATCTTTAATCTCGTCAAATTTTCCGCCTAACCCTCTAATATTCTGATGAAAAAGTTTGAAACCTTTTATCTTGCAAAAATCGTTGATTTCTCTTTGAGTGTCTGTGAGCGGACCTGGACATGGGTGTATATCGCCGGATAACAGTAACAAGATAACATCAAAAGATTTTGGTGTGAGATATGTCTTCTTATTTTTACGAAAATGCTGCCATAAGGAATCACTGACATACGAAACAGCATGATAACTAACTTCACCATTATCACAATTGAAATTCAAATTCCATTCCAATAAGTTATTTCGTTGAAACACTAATAAAAACCAAAAAATCATGAACAAACTCTTTACTAAAGCACCCGCCATCTTGCTTACTTGCGGAATCTGTACCTTGTTTTGCTCTTCAGAATGATTGTCAAACGGTTTTTCACCAAGCTGGATTGATGGAACATCTTCAGTTAAAAAAGATAGTTTTCCGTAGAACTCGAAAAAGTGGTGGAAGGAGGTTGTTAAACTTCAGTACAACACTTGTATTAGATTTAAAGATTATTTCGATGAAAGGTTTTTCACCAAGCTGGATTGATGAAACATCTTCAGTTAAAAAAGATAGTCTACAAGAACACGTGAGTGTGGACCCGCATGAATACGCTGACCTACTAAAGAAGGAGAGAATGGGTCCAAGCCCTTTTGCACAAGAAGTTGCCAAAAGTTCAGCAATTGGAAAAGGTTTAGTGAAAATGGCAACTAGAGACAAAGAAAATTTGGAAAATCGTTTCAATACAGCTTGTTATTTGACGAAGAAGGAGCGTCCTTACAGTGACTTTACCGAATTACTTGAACTTTAAGAAAAAAACCATGACGTTAAATCGTTAAGCGCGGAAAGTGCAGATGTAGAAGGCTTATTATCGTGCTTGAAAGATTCGTTTGAATGAGTTGGAGTCTATCAATTCGAAAATCGTATTCATGGTTTAAATGTCGATGGTGCCAGCGTCAATACAGGATTGCATAACGTCTTAGGAACAAAAATAAGTGATAATTACGCACCCTGGTTTAACCATCATTCACTGCTTCAATCACAGGTTAGAGCTGGCGATAAAGGATGCCCTCAAAGGCTTTTTTTTTTTATGAGATTGATACCATGTTATTGAAGTTGTATTATTTATGCAAGAAGAGTCCGAAACGTTTGTGTGAGTTAAGGATGTTTGGGGAGATGTACGAAAAAGTTGTTCCAAAATCTTCCAAAGCATCGGGCACCCGATAAATTGCCCATAAAGTAAATGCAATGCAAATAGTTTTATCAAATTATGGTGTCTTCATGGCTCACTTAGAATCTTTGGCAAAAACTGATTCACAGGTACTTAAACATAACGAATTAGTTGGTTATGCCAAGAAATGGCAGCAAGCTAAACATCCTTTACATCTTGCTCTTTACTTGGATATATTGCAACTTCTCTAAGTTTAGTCATGCAACAAGAAAAACATGATCCAGTGAAGCAATTAAAATATATCAGAGATTTTACATGGTCTATGACTAAATAGAGAGGTTTATTAGAAGAAAGCATCGATCAAATGACAGCAAGATTAACCAATTTTACAAAATTCTTAAAAGATGGTGTTGAAGAGGATGGTAATTACACCTATCAAAATGTAAAATTGTTAAACTTTAATAATGTCAGTAACGAGAGCGTGAAAAAATCTTTCAATAACATCATTGATGACTTAACGGAAAAGTGTAATAAAAGATTCTCAAATCTTCAAAGTAATCCTGTTCTTAAAGGTATCAATCTACTTGACTGTAAGCGATGACCAGGAGATAACACAAACCTAGCAGCTTTTGGAGAAAAAGAAATCACAGAGTTAATAAATCACTTTAAACTGTTGCTTACCAAAAATAACTGTGACGTTGATAAAATTTTATGTGAATAGGATATTCTTGAGCTTGAAGTCACTTTCATCATTTCCTAGCTGGGAGGAAATAGATTATTTAAAAGTGTGGCGTAAAATGTTTACTTCAAGTGATAAAGAATCATACAAAAATGTGTTACACATTATCGAATTACTTCTTATCACTCCAACAACCAATGCAAAGCTAGAGAGAATGTTAAGCCGTATGAACCGTGTTAAAACTGATTGGAGAAACCGTTTATCACGAGAGTGTTAAGAAAATAATCTGCGAATTGGAGAAGAAGGCACATCTATTAAAAATTTCGACCCTGAAAAAGCAATCAACCGATGGCACCAGCAAAAAGTATGCAGAATAAATGCTGCTAAAAAGCACAACTATCCAGAGAAACAAGGAAAGCTAGGACATTCGCCAACGTCAGCAGGCATAGTAACGTATTGTATTTCAGACTTTGAAACCGATTCTGAGGATGATGAATTATAAAGTATGGATATATAAACTGGTTGATATTATGGGTTTTTTTTCCAATTTTGTCTATTAAAATATGTTATTTTTCATTAAGAAACTTACTTTAAAGTTTTCATGATAATATTGTGTAAATTTCATTGACTATTAGAGTAATTCAGAGTTATATTCAATTTCTCTAAAACATTATTTTCTATTTTCATTTTTTTCGTTTACAAGAGTATAACTCCTGTTCTGTTCAAAGTTACAAGATACAAAAAAAGCGTGTTTAGATCTATCCTTCAGCTTCTCAGTAAGCCAAATCTCAATCTCCAAGACCTTTTAGTTTTGTAAATGGAGCTACTTTTCTGCAGCAAGGTTCATTTTCTTTGAGTCGTTCTAAAATTTAAAATTTCTATTTTAACTCAAAATTTATAATGTTTATGATCCAACTTGTTGCGGACACTTATGGTGGAATTTATTTAAAAACAAAAGCCGCTCTTCTCCGAGCGGAATTTTTTACCCAATGAAAATATGACTTTAAGCCAAATCTAAGGCTCGTATTCTTATAAAGTCATTCTTATAAAAAGAAAAGCATGTCCTTTATCGGAGATAATTTCGTCGGGGAAAATTTACCTCGGAAAATTTTTCGTCGGGGAAAATTTCGTCATTTTGCAAAATTTTACTAATACTTTCTTATAAGTTTCACAGATAAAAAGTTCTGAATGTTTATCAAAAACAAGATGGTCAGTATCATCACTGAAACATTTTAAACATTTTTTTTTGGCTAGTGAATTAATTTTTCGTCTTGCTTTTTCATTTTGTAATTGTGTTTAATCTGTAGTGAAAATTTAATTTAGTTCTGAATATTTTTTGAGAAATTATTTGGAAGTTTTTTTCTTTTGATTTTTCTTGTCTGTCAATAAAAAGTAAAATATTGGAACGAGTTTAATGTAGTCTGATTCTTTGATAGCGTCTATTCCACATCAGGCTAAGAAAGTGTTTACTTTACTTATTTTAACATTATAAACATTGTATTGATTTTAGTTGTCGCTTTCTTATTATTACAGCATTCAAAGGTTGTTATCTTTTTTCTCCCCATCTCCCAATCTCCTGATTCTGATCTTTACTTTAGTGTTCTCGTGGCCCCCTTTTCAATCATATGAAAATTCTTGATTTTACTTTAAAAGATGGGACAACATTTTACAACTTTTGTAAATCGAGATTGCAAATTCAATAAATTCCCTTCGCAAATTCGGTAAAATGCTTCGCAAAAACTGAAAAAAAATTTCGCCTGCAGCGCTCTTTTCCTCGCTATGCTCTGAATTTTTTGCGAAGCTATGATTTTGTCCTAATTCAAACCCTGATGTTGTGATGATATGGTGATGTAGTGATGCATGTACATTTTGTTACTGCAGAACAGTTTTGGAAACATTTTTTGTTTTTAGTAGCAGGAAGGATTCTTCATTGTTTGATCACTCAGATATGATCATACCTGGTGTTGCATGCAGGTATGAAATCTTTCTTTTCTTTGTAGCCCAACAGCTCTCAAAATGAAAATGCTTATTAAATTACTTTTTGCAACACCTCTGTATCTTCACAACGTCTTTTGGAATTCAATAGGAGGGATCTTAATTTGCATTGTACTCTTGTAATTGGATATAATGTATCTAGTATGTGGATGTAAACCAGATTAGCTTGGTGTGCTTTAACTTGAAACCGTTCACCTGCTTACCCAGTGGTGCTGCAAAATGACTGCAATGAAAAATCATCACAAATTTTTCGCAGTCAAGATAATTTTGAGAGCAAAACAGTTCTACTAGCAGCACATGGTCCAACTATTTTTTATCACCATTATAAGGATTTCGCATTTTAGAAACCGTGCGATTGATGGAGACTTAGTAGTTGTTGAGCTATTACCAGAGAATGAATGGCAGTCGAAGACAGGCTCAATTGCAGACAAATCTGATGGTTTGAGATTTTTTGTTCCACTCTTTTTTCTGATTATATATTGACCTTGTCTTACTAATGCTTTGCAAGTCAACAGTAGTTATTAGAATAATAGAACATTTTAGAAACATCATCATTGGATAAAGATTCATCACCAATGATGACTGGGCATGTTGTTGGTATATTGCAGAGAAATCTAAGAGATTTTGTTGTGTCTACACAGGAGTCAATGGACAGCTCTTCTAAGAAAAACGCTGAGAGAGTATGGACTCTTTGGTTATACTTCGGTCATCTCACCTTTCCTTGTTTGTAAAATGAATACTGATTGTGTTTAAATAGTTTTTTTAATTTTCTGATTAAATGTTGATGGTTTCCACATTCTTTCATGGGATAGAGGAAAGCACTACACTAATGTTTACTAGATGGATTCAAACAAGCCTAGGATCATGTTTTTAGTCCTACCCCAGCAAGAATCTTTCCCAACATACCTGTCAATATTGTCACACTATGTTCCCATTATATTGGATAGATTTTGAAATCTACCACAGAATAGTTCTTCCAGATAGTATGTAAATATAAATATTGGTATTTTTTTATCAGTTTCCTTTTAGTTACCATTTGGGGATTCTAAAATTTCTATAGACAAAAATTTGCCGAAAGCAAAGACAGAAAAAAATTGCTTTCGATTTAAAATTCCTTGTATGATCTTCTTTGCAGTTGTTGCACTATGATATCTATCTAGTATAATGAATATCATGCTTCAAAATTTGATTTTAAAATGCCTATCTGATATATTTTCATAACATCAAACCGATCTTGTATAATGGGAACATTTTTCAACGATTGTAATCATTCATATTGTAGTTCATCTCTCATGTCTTCATTTTGTTTTGTTAAAATATTTTTTATTTTTTTAATAGATTCTAACAATTCCATGGGATACTAAAATTCCTAAGATTAGAATAAGCACTAGACAAGCAGCTCACCTGAAAGATAAAAGGTATTTCTTTTGTGTTTGTGTTATTCTTTGTGTTTATCAGAAGGTTTGAAAGTAAATCCCATTAGTATACTTATTTCTACTTGCCTTTCTTGATGCCATTATGAAAAGTAATTCAAAGCATTTTCAATGTCTCACAAGAAAGTTTAATTGAAGTATGTCAATGGACTACCTGAAATCAATCAATTTTTTTCAGGTTTTTCTTTCATATTGTTTCAGGTTTATTGTTCGTATAGATTCGTGGGAAGTTGATTCATTCTATCCAAATGGGCATTTCGTAAAATCTCTTGGGGCTATTGGTGCCCTTGAAACTGAAATTGCAACAATATTAATTGAGCATGGTCTTTCAGTAGCACCTTTTAGTGAAAGTATTTTAAAAGAAATGCCTCTCAACACAGAAGACTGTCCATGGGAAATGAATGACAGAGAAATCTCTATTCGAAAAGATCTTAGGTAATTTTCAACACTTATCATACATAGATCTATTAGAAAAGGTTTTTAGTCAACTGCAATCAATAGATTTCATAAAAGAAAAAATTCTTTTCTCAAAGAATATTAAGCGTTTAAAGTTTTTCTTCATTATGTTGAAATCTTTGAGTTATGTTATTTGTAGAGCATCACATTTGGTATTCAGTATTGATCCAGTTGGTTGTGAAGATGTGGATGATACCTTATCTGTAAGGTATTAGACACACTAGTCCTTTTTTAACTGATTTCAAACTATCAAATGCTTTTTTGAATTTGTAAATAAATTTAAATGCGAACATGTATGGGAGGAATTTTGGCTTTTTTAATCTTATTTTTGGACAGGCACCTTCCTGGAGGTGTGACAGAACTTGGAGTTCATATTGCAGATGTCACACATTTTGTGAAACCAAATAGTTTAACGGATTTGGAGGCAAAGGCGAGGTAAGCATTATTCTTTAATTGATTCTTTCTTGTGTCATTCATTTTTTACGTTTTCTAAAGGGACCCACTACAGATAAATTTTAATCTAATTTTTTCCAAAAAGACTTTGAATAAGAAAATCATTTTACTGATGGAAATATGTAATATTCCAATGAGATTGGTTGTTTTGATCCAAATGAAGTTCTATTTTGTTTTGGTCAGAATCATTCAGCGTTCTTTGAGCAATTATATATGGAGACAAAAAGGAAGTGAGAAACATTTCCTTTGTTCAAATAAAAACAGCAGTTGCAGCAGTTCCAGTGAAAAATAAGTCAATACTCATTCTTCTAAAGAAATAAAAGGAATATATGTTTACTGATTTATTTATTTGTTCACATAATTGTGTATATAGTAACGAAATTCTATAGGTAATTATTATGGTTTGATAATGATTGATCTAATTTATGCATTGTATTTTGTGACATAAAAATGTACGTTTTAATTATTTCAGATCAACTACAGTATATTTAGCTGATCGAAGATATGACATGTTACCGGAAGTGCTTAGTGCACAGTTGTGTTCTCTCGTTAATGGTGTTGATAGGTATGGTCTTGTTTTAATCTTTGAATCTCAGTTTATTTCTGCTGATAGTAACAGTAATTCATAATATTTCAAGGCTACATCTACATGTACAAGTGAACAAGATTTTCGTAAACACTACAGGTTAAGGTTAACAATATTCTTGGAACAGAATCTTCATGTTTTTCTATGTAGAGATACAATTAAAAAGCAGAACAAACTACTGATAGCATTTCCTTTGTAAATATCAAGTATAAAATAAAGTCTCAAATAGTCTTTCTTAATAAAAGGACTCAAAGTTTTTCTATTTTTATAATTAATTGATATGACGAAACATGAGTTGTTATATTATTATTATTATTATAAAAAATGTTTAAAGAGGACACAATATTTCAGTTTAAATAAAACTGCTATCAATATAAGTCCTCCTCACACACACTCATTACACTCTTTAAATAAAAGAAAAGTCCTCCTTGAGACAGTGTTCTAAATATATGAAATGGTCATACCCAATATTGTACCTATTATATACCTATTATTCGTGTAAGTGATCTGGAGGATCCTGATTTGTCATATGTGCTTTTGTCTTTCGTTGCTCCATTCAACAAGGTATCTGTTCTTTCTTTATCGATCTCCATCATCCCAAGACTGTTCTGTTATAGGCTCTATATCCTGAGAGTATTGACAGGGCCCTATCAATTCATCACAGTGCCACCATATTTGTTTTTGGTGACTTCAATGTTCATAGCTCAAACATAGCTCAAATTCTCAAATGGAATCTCTCACTCAGGAATTCATACTTTTAATTTTGCCCTATCTCAACCTCTTCACCAAATCATCATCTTCCCTACTCGCTTTCCTGATCGTGATGATCAATCTCCATCTCTACTAGTGAAGCTCCTCTTGGCAACTCTGACCACGGCGTAGTTTGTCTTAACATCTCTTAATTGCAAAGCTGCTTCTGAATCTCCTTTTCATTGCACTCTCTTCAGTTATGAACGTGGTGAATGGGATAATTTTCGTAACTTTCTTTGTGATGCCCCTGGTCCAATGTGTTTTCCAATCCAGCCGAAAAATGTGCAGAGGAAGTCATATCTTGGCTTACATCTGGTATTGAAGCATTTATCCCCAGTAGAAAATTTCGTGTTAAACCTCACTCCTCTCCCTGGTTCTCACCTGCTTGTGCTGCAGCAATTGCTCACAGAAATCTTTACTTTCATCAATATCAATGTGAGAAGTCTTCTCATAATTTCCTTTCAACCAAGCACTGCAAAGCTGTCATTAATGATGCAAAGTGTACATATCAACAAGAAACTCATAATCATATTCTTTTCACATAAAAATGGCTCTCGAGATTTTTGGCACATCATTAAAAGTGTCACCAGCAATAAAAGGTCATTCATTCCTCCCATTTTCAATGGTCCAGACAATTTATCATCATCTAAGGATAAAGCTGAACTCTTCTCTAATATTTTCAGTACTAACTCTACTCTTGATGACTCTGGTCATGCTGTTCCTGAATTTTACATGAGGACTAATAAAGTACTAGATAGCTCCTGGTGTATGACATCAGCTAAAATATCTTCCATCATTTCAAATCTAGACCCATGTAAAGCTACTGGCCCTGATGGAATTCCTGTCATCCTGTTTCAAAAGTGTGCACCTGAACTATATAACAAGTGCATAGCAGAATCTTGCTTTCCTTCATCTTGGAAGTTGCCTCTGTAATTCCAGTCTTTAAGAATTGTGGTGATCAATCTAATCCACGAAATTACAGACCAATTAGTCTCCTACCAGTTGTGAGTAAAATTTTTGAGGCCTTTATCAATAATGCTCACCTTGAATCTAATAACCTCTTCTCAGATTCTCAATATGGCTTTTGCTCCCAACGCTTAACTGCGGACCTCCTTATAGTGATAACTGATAGAATCTACACTGCATTAGATAAATCTGGGGAGGCAAGAGCTGTTGCTCTTGACTTATCCAAGGCATTTGATAAAGTCTGGCATACTGGTCTTTTGAAAAACGTTGCTGCATATGGAGTTAAGAGTCCCCTTTATGAAATCATACGTTCCTTCCTTGGTAATCGTAGGCTTAAGGTTGTCATCATCGACACATTCCATCAATGCAGGGGTTCCCCGAGGTTCTGTCCTTGGGCCAACCCTTTTTCTTCTTTTTATCAATGATCTGCCTGATGACATTATTTCCAAGCTTGCCATCTATGCTGATGATTCAACCATCTATTCCTGTATTCCAAAATCAGATTTGTTCAGCCAGGTAGAAATGGCAGGCGAAATTGAGCTTTATGTGCAATCTGTAGTTGAGTGGGGAAAGAAATGGCTGGTCACATTCAATTCCACAGAAACCAAACTTCTTTCTATAAATCATACTAAAAATCCCTTTTTACCATCAATTTCCATGAATGGCACCCAGTTGGAAGAAAACAACTCATTTCATCTCCTCGGCATCACTTTTTCACAGGACTTCTCCTGGCGTTCCTACATTGAGGCAATTGCTAAGTCAGCCTCAATGAAGGTGGGCTCCTTTCTTCGTGCGAGAGCATACCTCAGCCCTGATGCCATTCTTTACCTACATAAATCTACTATTCGGCCTTGTATTGAGTATTGCTGCCATATTTGGGGTGGTGCACCCTCAGACTCTCTTAATTTTTTAGATCTTATTTAGATGAACTGCTGATAAACTTGCAAGTAAACTTGACACACTCTCCTATCACAGATCTGTGGCGTCTCTTTGCCTCTTTTATAAATACTTTTATGGAAAATGTTCAACTGAGTTCTCTTCTCTCATCCCTGCATTAAAAACTTTCAAGCGAAACACAAGATATTCATCTAATTGCCATGATCACACTGCCAACATCCTAAAGTCATCTAAACTTTTTACCAACTAAGTTTCATTCCTCGCTCCTCCACTCTCTGGAATTCTTTATCACAGTCTGTTTTTCGTTCTCATTATAATCTTCAACACTTTAAATGCAATGTTCATCGTCACGTTTCTTCCTTGTACCTCAATACACATTAGTGGTTTTAAACCTTGTATATTGAGCGATTAATTAAAAAAAAAACAAAAAAAATGTACAGTGCAATGATGAGACTGCAGCTCACATCTAACCATTGGATAGTCATTAGATATTCATTGGATAATGGATCTAAGAGATTTATCGGTGGTGAGGTAAAAATCAGAGGAATAGAAAACAGAGTGAATACGATACTTTAATCAAATTTTATCAAGGACTTGAGTAACGTTTCCGCTAAACCACTGACCATCCTTGTAAGCCACTTATTGCAAAGTCCTATTCTCAAACGATTGGAAAACCACCAGAATTGTTCCCACACAATCCTAGGCAGACCAACCAGTTTGAAAATTACAACCTACTAATTAGCATCCCACATAAAAATGTTTTACAGTGTGAACCCTGTGACGAAAAATTAAATCACAAGATCACAACTGGAAAATATTGTACCCATGTTGTAGGGCTGGAAAGGCTGATGCAAAGTAATGTATGGATCGTTTCCTAAAACCAACGTTACCGAGTTATCGCTGATCAATGATTTTGATGACGTCACAGCCACATTACCAAAAATAGTTGGGCCCAAATTTTTTGTCATGCCATATCGTGGGCCCCAAAAAAGTTAGTTATCCTTATTGGTTCTTGAGATATTTCCCTAAAAACCTCTCGTTCAATTAGGAATGCAATGCAATCGTTCCCTGTGAACTGACGTCACGCCACGTGCTTATATACTAATTCTGAAAAAAGTGTTTCTCATTTCTATGTGGTTTCACACACAACCAAGAAGAAGTTGACCGTAAAATTTAACTCTCTAAAGTAAAAGCATGACATTCAAACAGATATTATATATAGACTAGCATCCCAGATAGAAACTTTTTGCCATGTTTAATTTTACAAAGGATGTGTCAAATTCCTTTCCCCCATGCTAAAATATTAAACCGCCGAATTATGAACGGAAAGTGTACCGATGTTGTTGAGCTTGAAAAGCTGGCCGAAAAAAATGTATGGGATCACACAAACCCTCTATTGCATGTAAGATATCTATGTTGCCAATCATTTCAAACGTCCTTGAAAAGGTTGCTAAACTGAAATAAAGAAAAAACTGAAGTAAAGGTCTGCAACAAAGCTATTCCAAACCACTTTCGAGTCATATAAACACAGCAAGGTCTTTATTCAACCTATCTATTTTTGCTCACAAAATTAAGGCATCAACTGAATATCAAAGCCTCGAAATATCATAGTCATGAATGAAATCAAAATTTACCAATTTGATAGCAAGTTTGATTCGGAAAATTTCAACTCATAATTTTACTCAAGTGTAGTCATCCCTCAAGTCATTCTTATTAAAGCTTGAATGCAGAAGGTTCTCTGCTCATTTTTAACAAATAAACGAGCTTTTGTCAGAGTGTGCAGTTAGTCTTGCATTTGAGATATTGTTTATAATAATACTGTTATATTATGAGACTCTTGTGGATAATTGAAATAAAAATAACAAAGGTCACATAAATACTGTTTCAGGTATGCTGTGAGTGTTATATGGAAACTTGACAAAACATTTGAAGTTCTTGATGTTTGGTATGGAAGAACTGTTATTCGTTCATCTTATAAACTCTTCTATGAGGTATTCAATTTACAAGATCATTATTTCCGCATGATGAATGTTGATTTGTGACGGTGTAATCATTTCTGCTGAAATGGATTTTTGGATTAAAGAAGCAATTCCACGAAATAGATTTTAACATTTAAGAATTCAAAGAATCGATGTATTAGATTCTTAAATCCTGAAATTGATTTTCTATCATCGCAGAATCGTGGTTTTTATTTAAGTTCAACTTTTCCCTGACAAAACTAATGTAGGTGCAATTCATTTAAAAGGTCTTCATAATAAGTACTAACAATGTGATTATTGTTTGGAAAACATTTTGTCGTAGTTTGTCATAAGTTGTGTTCAATTTTGCCTGGTTTAATGGAATTTTTGCATGAGTATTTTAAAATTTCAAGAAAAATTCATTGGTAGGAATGAATATTGAACATTTGATAATTTCAGGCAGCTCAAAAAATAGCGGATGGAGAACTAACTGCCAATGAAGCATCTGAAGTTGTGCCTGAATTAAAATGCCTATCTGACCAAGTACTTCTTGATAAGTATGGTGTTCTTTTCTGTTATCATGCTCATTATTTCGTTAACTTCAAGAAAAACCTTTTTAATTAAAATATAATTTTTAATTAATGATAATTAAATTTGTATTTGATGTACTTACACCTTACGTTTCTTATACCTTGTGTTTCTTAGTTATTTGGAATTGAAAAGATCCATTGAGGCATTGATGAATATTGCTCGTCATCTCAAAGCTAAACGTTCACAACATGGTAATTTACTTTAAGAAGGTTATCAAAATTTTTAATGAAAGAAATTTGTTCTTCTATCCTATAGCAATTTTGATTAAGGACTTTTACTTAATAAGCAGCAAGAGTAACATACAAAATTCTTCAATCGAACTTTAATGATAGGCTGGAAGGACCAATTCATCATTGTTCTTTAGTGAGATTGTCATACCTCAATTTTAGAAGGAAATCATGACATTTTGTAGGTGCTGTTGATTTGGAAAGTGTTGAGATTCAAATTCATGTTGGAAATGAAAAAGAAGTTCAGGATTTGTCACCTAAAAAGGTATGTTGTTGTTAATCGTACCGTCTCTAGTATGTGAACGAGGTTAAAATCTTTCATCTATAATAGTTTTAAATCTCCATATTCATTTATTGAATATGATGCTTTTCATGTTTTCTTGGTAAGAATAATCCAGATAGTGACAATATAAGAACACTACTTTTACTGAACGTATTGATGGAACTAACAGTTGAATGTATTCTAGGCTCTGCAGATACATGAAACCATAGCTGAATGCATGATATTTGCTAACCACTGGGTTGCAAAGAAAATCAAAGATGCTTATCGAAATTCTGCTTTGGTAAATAGATTTCTCGTTTACATTCTTTCTTTCCGTTGAGTAACAAGACAACAAACTATTGATCTATTCAGATCTTATCCAGTAAACTAGGATACATTTTGATTAATTAATTGGATAATCACACGGTTTGGTGTTTTAACAAAAACGGCGCCTCATATGAGAGTGCAATTAATCCGTAATCTCACTTGTGAAATTACAAGCGATCATGAGACTTCTCAAACAATCCAATCTTTTGTTTCAAAACATTCGAATCTTTTGTTTATTTCATTTCGAATTACCATAACATTCGTTAAAATAAGCTTCAGGAAACAAATGCTCTTCGTGTAACAAACAACAAAATGTCTGCGAGGTTTTAAGCTTAAGTGTGATTAGCATGTAATCACACGTTGTATATGCTCGTGCAAAGTCCTACGGACTCGTGAAATTTTTTGTCCAGAAATAACTCATACAAATTTATCCTTAATTGCACTCGACAACGTGCGATTACATATACGAATTGTTGAAAAGTAGTCCTGATATTTTGATACTGGACAATCGCTGGTTTATCTGGTTTGTCTAAGTGTTTTACTGTGACGTGTTGTGTGAGCTCAGTGGCGGATTTAGGGTATGTCGCAATAGGCGCAAAGACTAACCTCTTTTTTGCTAAAAAGGGTTTTTTAATGGTTCAGTAATTCTAAATTATCGAACAAGCTAAACGATTTCCCTCCTGCTATACCTTCTCTTTGCGAAGAAGAAAAGTCCGCGCCGCGAGCGCGAATTTAAAATTGATGTTTTTGCCAATGTAGCTCCCATTCGACGCTAGCAAGGAAAGCGCTTCGCAGAAGTAAGTCTTCGATTTCATGAAGTTAGTCTTCGAATTCTATGACGGGGGTATAGAAGCATTTGAGAGACCAGTATTTTACTTGTTAAATCATGCTTTTACTATCCCCTTGTTCGCTAAGTTAGTCGGGTTAGTCGCTGGAGTAAAAGACAGAATCACTCTTATTTTTTTCGGAGGAAAGTATGCAGAGTGTTCCTGATTGAAAGCTTAATTTTTTGCGTTAGGGGGTAACTTAATTTCCAATTATCCACAAAAACAGGGAGCGACTACCTTTTTTTATACCCCCTTCTTGCAGAACTAAAAACATGTGCTGCAAATGTGCTGGTAGCGATGGAAGTTCTTTTCTGTCTTGCAAACATGGCGAGTATACCACACATTCTTTTGAAGATGTAAAACTTTTATTTGTGAACGATACCAATGCAAACTTGGCAATACTTTATGATGAATTACTGGAGAAGATTCAGAAAGAATGCTTTGAGGTTTCTTTACCTCTTTCCCTTCACGATTATTGTAAGTAGAACATTTGTAGATGAGAATATTGTTTGTTGACATTTTTGAAAATTTCTTAAATTCAGATCAAGGCTTTTAAAGACGTTCAGTACCCTGAAATACTTTACTGTTAACTGTTTTCCACACACACAACACAATAACAAACAAGTCCACATATTGATAAATAATCTCATGTTGTATGTAAGTGTAAATATTTATAATGTGTTTCATGGTGAAACTTTTGTAGCACATTGTCTTGTGAAAAATAACTAACAGGGTTAAATAGCTACAGTTCTCAAGAAGCTCTTTACACGAATTAGTAGGTCATTAAAAAATGAACAGTTTCAAAAACAATAATGAAGACGAAAGAAATAACTTTATAACTTTATAACTTTACGTGTGCTATTTGGGTTTTTTGTAAAAATATAATTATATTATTACACATTGTTATTTCTTATACGTAATAAGCCACTTTTTTGACTGAGCCTCAATTTCCTCAATTTGGCATAATCTGACTAAAACTAGTTAGCCTATCTTTGTTAATTGTTAAATTTGAAAACTTAAATGAAAGTTTGATCTTTGCTGCAACAAAAACTTACTATTATGTTTAATTTAATACATGAGAAATCTGAATTTAGATTTTGGCCATTTGAGCGTCATTTTAAAAAGTAGTTAAGATTTGATTTTGCTTATTAGTATCATTTTGTAAAAGGGAAATTTATTTTGATTATTAATTTATCTATTTGGTTTTACTATTTTAGGTGTACAAGGCATTGCCAAGTGTAATCAATATCACTATATTAATTGGGGAGAATATTACAATCGTCGAATATCTGGTATACTTGAAACAATGGAACTGTGGAACCAAAGACAAGAGTAACGAATGTGAATATGAAGTGTTGGGTATTTCCAGTCATATGTGGTTAAAAACTAATGCTATCAGGAAACACTGATTCAAAGATATCTTCAGTGATTATTCATTTAAAGAACATCTGACCCATTTTTTAAATTGAATTTTGTGAATGAACGTATAAAGTTGCAACATAAATTTGAATGTTATCATTATCTCTGAGTCAATGTATATACTGGAACATTTCTTGTTGGTTTAACTGACTAGTGATTCTTTATGGTTTTGAAAAAACCTTTTTATTCAGGCTACTTTTACTACTCAATTTTTTAGTGTTAGAAAAGGAAATATTTTCATGTTGGTTGTAGCCTGTTATTATGGTTTGGTAAAACTTTGACATTTGAAAAATGTTGAACAGGTCTATTTATTATCGCAATTAAGTACATTGTATTGATAGAATTTATTGAAAGAAAATTAACAAAAGTATCAGATACTCTTTCGGTCTATCATGCATGCTCATTTACGCACTGTTTACGAATTCAACTCACTCTTGCTCGAATTTTGTTGAATGAAAATCCGGATTTCACGCAACCCTTAGTTGGCAAACTGAACCATTGTAGTTATTTTGTCCTTTCCTGCCCCCACTGCGTTCTTGTAGGAAGAAACAGATCTGACAAACGTATCAAAATTGAGGTGAAATGCTTCCCTAGAACCTTTGAAAAGCGTAATTTTTCGGGGCTTCGCCCCGGCCCCAATTGGGGAGTTCACAGCACCCCCCAATACCCCCAGCTGAATTTAAAATTTCTTGCGACGCTCCGCTCCGCAAAAAATTTTTCGCTTCGCGACATACCTCTTTTAAATCCTGCATCCGCCCCTGGAGCTTCTTCCAATATGATGGGATTTGTTTCACTATGATTGTGGAGAATCATGATGGATGGGTTTTCACTCTTTTTGCACTAACCCAAAACAAAATAAAAAAAAATCAAAGAAGATATCAATTATAAATTACCTATAAATTATTGTTCTGTTAAAGTTGCGAATGCATCCTCCACCAAATCAAGATTATTTCAATTCTTTAAAACATTGTTGCAGCGTGAAAGGCTATAACATTGAAACGAGGTATGAAGTGTTATTTATTGTTATTTTACATGTACCATTATTTAATTCAGCAGTCTCAAAATTTGATTAAATTTTTTATGCCACTCGAGGATCCTGTGTCTGTTAATTATTCATTGACATCATAGTTCCAATCATCAACTTGCAGAATCATTAGATCGATGTACAGATGTGGATCCAAATGTTAATAAGGTTTATGATTATACCATCTCTGAGAATCAACTCCCAAAACCCTACCCACATTAGTTTCTAACTGGTTAAAGATTCAAACTCTATCCTTATTATTATAGGCAGTGCTTTTTCTGTGCCAGTCATTTTGTTGAATATATTTCCTCTTGCCAATGTTCTTTACTTGATTTAAACTTTTTGGCTTTTTTTTATATTTTTAGATTTTCAGGATGCTTGCAACACAAGCTATGATGGTGGCTTCATACTTTTCTACTGGATCTTTTGTCACTGGACATCACTTGCATTATGGTAGGTGTGCTTCCAAGGTAATTGCGAAATGACATGAATCTAAATGCAATGTACATTCAAGAAGCTTCTAAATGCAATGTACATTCAAGAAGTATTTTCAGTATTCAAGAAGTATTCAGTGTATATATAAGAAGATTACCAGCTATATTTCGTTTGTAGGTTTAGCATTGGATGCTTACACACATTTTACATCCCCCATTCGTCGATATGCTGACGTTATAGTAAGATGATTGTTCTAAAAGAGGTTCCAACACACTAATCCTGTGGTTATTCCTCCTTCATCGTATTATCTTTTCAAATATGATCATGTCAATTGTGTTGCAGCCTCACAAACGTTTTAACAGGAGAAAGAACTCATTTCTAAAGCCTATTCAATTCTATTGAAATTTCGCATTATTGCGGCATGCTTTTGAAGTACATCCGCGATGCTCGTTTCACTGGATTTTTCGAAATATCAATTACGTAATCTTTTATCGGGCCGCTTGTTTACAACATAAATTATCAAATTTCTCGACTATTTTCGTTGAAAATGTCGTAAATTATAGTAATTTTCGTTAGTATTACTTAAAGAGTATCCTAGCAACAATTCTCACCGAATTTTATCGAGCCGATAATGTTTAAAACAAGTTTTACCAATTCAACTTGAGAAAGATGAGTTTCTTAGTGACGTAATGTTTATAAACACCAGTGTTCTTTGCTCGATAATTACGGTATATTGCAACATAGAATATCATTAATCAAGTCATTTTCCTGTGAGTATGCGCACGCAGCCTCGCAGGAAATAAAAGTCTCTTTATACACTTCAAAATGTTGTCACTTTATTTGGTTCTCTGGAGTCCCCTTAAAGACAATCCACATTAGAAAGTTTCAATACAAATTAGCACTTCCTATCTATTTTCATACATTGTATTTGATTTTTAGTATGAACGAGGTATAAAAGTGTAATTAACATTGGAAACTCGTCTACAGTGTGTCCACGAGAAAGTTGGCACCTAACTGTCAAGAAGCATATC
This sequence comes from Turritopsis dohrnii, assembly GCA_027922465.2. NCBI lineage: Eukaryota > Metazoa > Cnidaria > Hydrozoa > Anthoathecata > Oceaniidae > Turritopsis > Turritopsis dohrnii. The sequence continues at coordinate 627,121 of BQMF02000151.1, read as the reverse complement.
TTATGTTTTTCGTGCTTTTTTTTTCAGTTTTTATACCAAAAGAAAGAAAAATTTTTGTTCTCTCTAAATACATGACCTATGTAATAGAAAAATTAATTTTGGGGGAATTATAATCGATTTTACCATGAAACCACGCAATTAAATCAATAATGATCAATTAACGCTTGCTTGAATAGGAGTTAATGACTCGAGTAATATGGAAAGTCATGAAAAATTAAAATATTGTAATAAAGCTGCATTTAAAGTTGGAAAATACATATTTTTTTTAGAAACTTGAAACATAAAAGTTTCATTTCTAAAAATCTTTTACGAAGATTTAAAAAAACTTTTTAAAATGTTCTTTTTGCTTATAAAGATTTTGGCAAGGCTTTGAGAATACAAAGTTATTAAATCATAATAAAAAACTTAAGGTAAGTTTACACAATGAAAAACATTTGTGCCTTTTCAAAATATTTCGTGATAAGCTTATCACAACACCACCAACAGCTGTTGTTTCAACGAAACAAAGAGTTAATTGCTCGTTAAAAGTCTGTTTTATTGATCATTACAAAATTAACAACCGTGTAGAAAGAAAAAATAGTCTTTATTCTTTAAAATAAAATTTTTTACAAACAACTTATATTTTTGGAAAGCTCGTAAATTCTTCTTTCCAACGGTATAAAAATTGCATTGTATTGGTGAATATTCGAAAAGTTATTTGTGTTTTAAACCAGGTGCCCACTTTCTCGTGGACACACTGTATAGTCAGAAAAAGTTAATATTTTTGTATGAAGGTATTGTGCCTCAATAGTGCCGCGATAAGTATGAATTGGAGAACAGTTAATTGAGCCTTTTTGTTTTTAAATGAAAGGAAAACCTTTAGGGGATCGTGAGATATACCCACTTCAATTATCACCATTTTCATAGTTTTCATATGATTATTAACGCGGGTTGGCAGCCATCTTGCTATTCATTCATGTTTATCATCTTGTGACTATACTACTACTGCGAACCAAGTTCTTAATTATAAAATTTTATTCTAAACAGTTTTTTTAAAAACTACATACTCATGGTCCACCAGAAAGTGGGCACCTTGTTTAAAACACAAATAACTTTTCGAATTTTTAACAATACAATGCGGTTCTTATACCGTTGGAAAGAGGATTTTTTTAGCTTTCCAAAAATATAAGTTGTTATTTATAAAAACTTTTATTTTAAAGAATATTAGTATTTTTTGTTTCGATACGGTTGTTAATTTTGTAATGATCAATAAAACAGACTTTTAACGAGCAATTAACTTTTTGATTCGTTGAAACAACCGCTGTTGGCGGTGTTGTGATAAGTTTGTCACGAATTTTTTTAAAATGCACAAACTTTTTTTCATTGTGTAAACTTACCTTAAATTTTTTATTATGCTTTAATAATTTCATATTCCCAGCGCATTGCCAAGAAAACAAACCTTTGAAATTCATTCAATCATAAGAATAAAGTTTTATGACAAAAAGTTATGTAGCTGTTAGTCAGGCTTTTAGACAACAGTTTCTGGATAGAAATCCACCATCAAAAAGCACGATTCAAAGTTTTTAAGTCTTGGTAAAAGAGTTTCAGAAATGAAACTTTTTTCATGTTTCAAGCTTGTAAAAACGAAAAGTTTTCCTTGTATAAACGTAGCTTTATTACAATATTTTAGCTTTTTATGATTTCCCATGCTACTCGAGTCGTTAACACCGATTCAAGCAAGCGTTAATTGATCATTATTGATTTAATGTCATGGTTTCATGGTAAAATCAATTATATTTCCCAAATATTGGTTTTTCTATAAAAAAAATCATATATTTAGAAAGAGCAAAAAATTTTCTTTCTGTTAATATAAATATTGAAAATAACGGAAAACGAAAGATATGCTTATTGAAAGTTGGGTGCCCACTTTCTGGTGGACACACTGTACATTGTTATTTGATATTGCTCTAATGGGATTTACCTGCCTAGTGTAAACCGGGCTTTACGGTAAACGTTCACCTTGTCCAAACATTTTTGTTTCACAGGTCCATCGACTGCTGCTTGCCAGTGTTAACGATCCTTCTACAAATGGCTCTCTTCTACTCTCCAACAAAAGTTTGCAAGAATTATGTGAACACATGAACACCAAACACAGGGTAATATGTCAGTGGAGGTTCATCCGTCTTGCCTTTCATAGAAAGAAAAAACTTTCATTCAGTTTTCTTCATATTATGTCCACTCAGCTACCCTGTAACACATTATGACGTCATCAATCGTTTTTTCCAGGAAGCTGATCATGCGCAGAAGGAATCACTAAAGTTGTTTCAGGCCATGTATTTTAAGCAACATGCAGATGATGATATGTGTTTAGTAGACGCAATTGTTTACAGTTTAAGAAGTAATGGAGTCTTGATATATATCCCAAAGTACGTATCTGGTGGGGGAGTTTATCTCTCCCTAATAAATCAGTAGCTCCGAGTGCTTCTTCTTTTCATTCCTTGGTTTGTGTAGGTATGGTATTAAAGGTGCAGTGGTTATGAAGGATAAAGATGGTAAAGTTGCATGCCCGACAAAAGATGGCAGTTCAGTTCTATTTTGTCCAGGTACCTTCAGAATCGTTCAATCAGGGAGATACACAATCAAATTTTTCATGATACATGTGTGACGAACAATTGAGAGAATAAAGAGAAGAATCTGAATGGTCCCTTATTTTAAGTGATTCATTGGTTTTAGGAGAGCTACAGCGGTATTCAGATAAGTTAATAATTACACCCATTGATGACAAGGCCCGCCACATACCGTTATTCAGCTATATTAAGGTATTCTATATAATTAAAATATTTTCTATATTAAGATATTCTCTATTATAAGGTATTCTCATAGAAATACGTATTTCTATGGTATTCTGTATATAAATGTATTCGCTATATAAAGTATTCGCTACATTAAGATATTCGCTATATTAAGAAATTCGCTATATTAAGCTATTTTCTATATTAATGTATTCGCTATATGGAAATAACAAGAGTTGAAAGTGTATCCTGTAATATCCTTCTGTGATTTAATGTTGCTTGATACAAAAAGTAGCGTGGATCAGTGAATCAAACAGTTTTTTTGTGTTTTGTTGATGTTTTTTCATCATTTGGAATCATAAAAAAACGTTTTTTGAATCAGTGTTGTTGTATAAAAAAATTAAAATTTGAAAAAGTGTTATTGAGATAATTTATACGAAGAAACGTTGATGATAACAACTTGATGATATAACTTGATGATCAGTAAACTACAAGTAAACTGATGAGAACTTTCGAAGTTTGGTGAAACCGATATAAGGAGACTTTGCTACGACTGTCCTGAAGTTGACAATTCCAATATTGCGAAATATAATTTTGTTTTGTATCATCGTTTTGTAATAAGCCATTCGTTCTTCAGAAAAAGTCATCTTAATAAATTGCAGGACTTCAAACAATCCCGCCTATACTTCTCACATTATAACTATTAGTAAGTCAAATGTTGTCTTGTGTCCCTAAATCGTAATTATCGCAAGATTATCAAGTTCCATCTCCTAATCTTCTCAAAGAACGTTCCGCAACACGAACAAGGTTAAAAGAAACAGATCGACATGTTATTCAGTTAGGACGATCACATTCTGTAAATGTTATTGAGAGTTTTTATCGAACTTTTAAATTTACATTTCATTTCTTTTATTCTTCCACCTGTCACGTGGTTTCGTGCGAATGGATTTTTTTTTTAAAAAAAAATAATTAAACCGATATCCTTCCTTTCTGATTTGGCTTCGCTGAAGGTAGGACAGTCATGGGAATGATGGGAAGCAGTGAAAAGGAAATGCTTGAAGTGTGAAGAGATTTCCATTTACTTTCTTGCTCCACAAAACCATCGAATTTCCTTTCGTGAGTAGTGAAAGAGATGTGAAAATAGCGATGCTTGTCAAATTCATTTCATCGACAACTTCCTAACCGAAAACATAACCCTACTATCTGTCGATGATATGTAAAGACGTGTTAAAACAAACAGACTTGTTGTTTTTGTTAATTACATGCTTATCATAATTTTTTTTCTTTTTTCTTTGGTTTTTTTTTTGTTTTCTTTGCTTTTCTGGGAAAATTTAAAATAAGGTGTTAAAATCATTTTATTTTGTGTTTCCGAAGTAACCGTTCACTAGATTTCAAATCCAATGTCTATGACGTCATAATAGTGCCCTTCGTTCTGTCCTCTTCGTATGTATCTTTGTTTACAAGAGTTTTTAATGATAATGACTGGTTGCTTGTTCCTTTTATAAACGCATTAATGATAATGACGTCATAAACGCATTGGTTGCATCCAAATTATTAACGCCTTCTTAAAGAAAGAATTGCATTTCAGATGTTTTTATGTTCTGACTTGGTTATCCAAAAAACTATATCAATACTATGAAAACGAAATACAAACAAGAAGATGTTTGACTTCAGTTTGTGGCTCACAATTGCATAAATACTTCTAATAATAATGAAACATTCTCAAAACATTTTCGCCTTTCATAAAAATTGAAAACCTTTTCTCGATTATCAAAAGCTAAAAGGAGATTGCCGAATTGGAAATCAGTACCCTCCCATTCTTCTATGTGGGAATCAGTACCCTCCCATTCTTCTATGTGGAAATCAGTACCCTCCCATTCTTCTATGTGGAAATCAGTACCCTCCCATTCTCCTATGTGGAAATCAGTACCCTCCCATTCTTCTATGTGGGAATCAGTACCCTCCCATTCTTCTATGTGGAAATCAGTACCCTCCCATTCTCCTATGTGGAAATCAGTACCCTCCCATTCTTCTATGTGGGAATCAGTACCCTCCCATTCTTCTATGTGGAAATCAGCACCCTCCCATTCTTCTATGTGGGAATCAGTACCCTCCCATTCTTCTATGTGGAAATCAGTACCCTCCCATTCTTCTATGTGGGAATCAGTACCCTCCCATTCTTCTATGTGGAAATTTTTGTGAAAATTTGCGAACTATCCGAGTTTGACCGAAATAGCGAATTTGGCAACGACTTCGCATAAGTATTACATAAAATCGTTTATAACTAGGAGGAGGGGAAACTCAAGTCAGAAATGTCCGATACGCATGCGTGACATAACCTGTAGTAACATTTATCAGGAATCCATTTTTTTTATTTTTGACTTAAATAATGATAAATAGTGTAACCAGGCGCTTAAACATTTGGAGATCGACAAGTTGGTTAGTTATATTTTATTATATTTCGACCTGCACTTTCCAGAGGTCATCTTCTTCATTGATTCGCTTAAATAATAAAGTAAAAATCTTTTTAGTAACCCTAATAACATTTGGTCCAAACTAAATATGTTAGTATTCTTCCCAAAAGAACAGGAGCTTAAAGAATTTGACATTTCGGTGACTTTCTGAAAATTAATATAAAAAAAAATTAAAAATCATAGAAAAGCTCGTTGATAATTTATTAGTCAAAAAAAGTTTTAATGAGCATGCTGTCCATCAATGTTGAACATTATCTAACTGGTGGATTGTGCAAGTAAGCCAGATATCTTGAATAAAGGTTAAACAGGGGAAGTAGATTATCCTCTGATGGTGTATGTTATGGTTTTGTTTGCTCGATTTCCCAGTTTGTATTGCTTGTTTGCTACTTCACCTGATGATGCCATCGATAAAACTTGAAGACTGTTTCGATTAATTTGATTTTAATCTATCTCTTTCTTCTCGTTTTTCAGGTTCGTATCAAAGTCCATACTTCTCGTCCTCACTGCGATAATCTTCATTTCCAGCTGGTTTGTTTTAAAACGGAAGTAAAATTTGAAGAAAAAGTTCCGAAAGGGAAATTCGTTCAGGTGAGTGAAAAAATTTGCCGGAAACTGACAAAAATTACACTGGTACAGGTTTTCTACTGGAATATTTGATGAATGAAAGGTAAACACAGTTGAGCAAATGAACGAATGAATACTTCACTGAGTTTAAGCCAACCGAAGTAGTTTTTTTTTGTTGAAATATGGGCAGGTTCCATGAAATATACTAATATATTTTCGAAACAGCAGTTAAAAATTTTTTTAAATCTACACAAAGCTTCAGAGGTATGGTAGCGAAGTAGTTTTATTATGTAAATATCTCTCGTTGAACTTTCACTTTCAAACCATTATGTGAGAAAGTATAAAATGAATTTTCCCGTAAACATGTTTTAGCCTCGTTTCTCACTTCATATTTAGCCTGCTGCATTGTCTCCTAGCAACACTGTCAACTAGCTAGACTAGTCGTTACACATGCACTCCATCTGACATGATGTTGTTGCCTTCTAGACGGTAAAAGACGACCAAGTCTCCTCTGGAGAAGTGCTATCAGAAGATTCGAACGAGACTTTTAAAAGACATAAACAACTGTATGGTCAAACTCATAAAAGCGTTAGCCTGTATGAACTTTTCCAAGCATTCAAAAAATCCGCTATAGAAGTCAACTGAGTAGCTTTCCTGTTATGCTTGTGATCACAGGCTAACCTTCATCCATGGATAGTTAATCACTTGTGGAATCAGTTGATTGCCTTTCGATATTCATCACATGTTGTCGCTATATCGATATTCATCACATATTGTCGATATATCGATATTCATCACATTTTCTCGATATATCGATGTACATCACATGTTGTCGATATATCGATTTACGATGGAATCTGCGATAGGATATGCACAGAACAAAAATTCTGTTTAGCTTGTAAAGTTTCTAGTGTAACTAGAGATTTAGTTTGTAAAAACCATCTGCAGTGTAAAAAGTGCTTTTAAAAATTTCTTTCAACATTTGATTATTTCAAGCTTACGTTAATGTTTTGTTTACTCCATCTGCTTGTCTTCTCACAATTACTTGGCGGATGATGAGAAATGAAACCAAGCAAAGTCGAGAGTGGAAGTGATGATGAAAAATTCATGCTTAGCATGCATCGTTTCTTTCATTATCACAAAAGAAATTCCTTCATTTAATGACATAATCAGCAGTCACATGCTGTAACATATGTTCGTTTAAACTTTGTGCTTTATATAATAATCTTTGCTTATCCAAAAAATACAGGAGAAGTGGATTTGTTGGAAGGAATACAATGACACACCCACAATCTGAAGTGGTCATTCACATCCTTGATTTTTTGTCGCGACGACAAAAAAAATGAAAATAACCCTGCCACTCGATATCGAGACATCAGTGTCTCCATCACCCCAATCCTAAGCCTACTGACCTCTTGAAAACCCAATGAATAAATGATTTTTATAAATAGCATATCCAATTTCTGGGGAAATCACGACAGCTGAAGCTAAACAAACACACTATGGTAAACTACGACATTTTCGAGGATCGTTCCGCCGCAGATCTTCGCATGATCACGAAAAGATTTTATTAGCAATAAACAACTTAAAACAGAGAGTCATTTCAATGTCATTAAAATGTTGCATTAAATCCAGACTCTTTCGGCTTGAATAAATCCAGGCTTGTTATCTGTTTACTTGATTAGACTGTAATATAGAACCGGAAATAGCCATTGTTGGAACTGACGATCTTGTCAGACAAACCAACCATATGACAGGATACTACTTTGATCAAACCTCTGTTTTTATCAGAGCTCCATACCGAATTACAACCTTGTAGCATTACCACTACTTACTAGAAAATATGCTTGATGGTACTCATGACCAGTTGTCTATAATTATAGAAATATCTTGTTACTTTACACTCAATCTCGCAAATTTTCTGTTTTTGGCTTCCATCTTTCTTTTGGACATTTGCGCACAATATTGATTTGACATGGTTGGCTACTATTTCGAATATCACCCCTATCAAGGCTTCCCTTTAAAACGTTTTTCCAACGCGACGAAAATTTCCGGCAAATCATCATGTTGACGTCACTGAATAGCGACTGAAACGCGTTGGTGAATTTGTGTTGGAAATACACAAATATTAGACCTCCATTGTTTGGAGGAACGGCTTTGCTTAAGATAGCTTTAGAAAACCTGGAGAACAAATGGAAAAGTACGTCGAATGAAAACATCTGGATATCCAATATTAATTTTTGATGAAAATATAGGAGGGTAATTTATGTAAAACTTGAACTTTCTAACAAATTGTGTCTATTTTAGAGTTTTCCAAAGTGCTCGAATGGGATGCTGTCCAACTATCCAACTGTCCAACTGTCAGTTCGAACAACTAAAAAATGAACTGTTGATAATACATAGAGGGTTTGACCATCGCCTTACAACTCCTTACACATAGAGGGTTTGACCATACTTTGGTTTGGTTACACAAAAAAGTGTCTATTTTTAAAGCTGATATACAAGATATACAAGATGTAAACAAGTTTAAGAATTATCTTCTCACTCTTAACACCATTCTTCGAGTTGCGAAAACAATCATTTCTGTTGTTATGACGTCAGCAGTAATGCAAAGGTCACAACATCCTGGCCATACGTTATCAACATATCTCCTCCACCACACACATCTCTCCTCCACACTTGCTGGTTAACTTCTACTATATATTTTTAAAATTCTCATGTAACCCCATCCTGTGTAAACGTTCGTGTGGTTATTCAAGAACATCCTAAAGGAACTCTTCTTCAACGGAGTCTTCTTCATTCATTTTGAAAGCTCCAAATCGCAGAACAAGACAAGAAACTGATTTTTTGAGCTTAAAAATTCTCGCCTAAAAAACAAACGGCTTATTGTGTACTGATTGACTATTCTTCTTTCGGTAAGCACGCCATGCAACCAGTAGCATGCTTAAACATCAGATTTCATATCAACATAGAACGAAATGAAAGTAGTAAGAAGTCGCAAAAGTATAAGATCACATAATCTTGTTGACGCCAGTATATTAATTGGACAATGTGGACCTCAAAATAGTTATTCATTCATTCCCAGATAGGCTTTCTGAAACAAGCTCAAGAACAGGGGCAGTGTCATCATCAGGACAGTAATGATTTAGTAAATAAATCGAAAATGATGAGGATTTAGTAAATTTAGTAAATATAGTAAAAGTTCACTTAATCTTGGTGTTGTTATACTTTTAATTTTGAAGTTAGAAAGGTATTCAGGCTAGCTTTGTATTCTATCAACACAGCCTCCTGGAAACAAAATCTATCTATAAGTAGGAACTTGCAGCTCACAAATTTTTCGCCTTGTTGTCAACCGGGATGACTTTAACACACCTTAAACTTCAAATGAATGTTAAAACTTAACTTCATTTCAGTGTGCCAAATGTGTTAATTTGACCACAGCCTCGTTCCCATCACTTCTTGGCACATATTTTTGTCGCTACCAAGGTTTCGTTGTTATTCACTGGCTTCTTGATATCTCAAGCTTATACTCATTACCGTATTTCCTCTAATAAACGCCGCGCCGTTTATTAAAAAGTCCACCTTTTGGATGCGGCGTTTAATGGGGGCGGCGTTCATTAGAGGGCGGCGTTTATTACAAAATAGTAAAAGAGTTGAAAGTTGACTTTAATCAACAATGTTTTCTTTTTCTTAAAAACTTGTGGGAAAATGTTTTAAACAAAAGAATATATTCTCATTATACAAAACTTCCCTGCGCAAATAATTGCATATCAATAAAAATTCATCCAAACGTGGAAGATTTGTTGATAGAAGGCTGTCTCTAATAAACGCCGCTTTTCTAGATGCGGCGTTTATTAGAAGGCGGCGTTTATTAGAGGGCGGCGTTTATTACAAATGTTTAATTATAAGAGCGGCGTTTAATAGAGGGAGGCGTATATTAGAGGGCGGCGTTTATTAGAGGAAATACGGTATTTCTTCTTCCGTATTCACTTGTTCTATTAATAAGATCGTATTGAGAAACTATAAACATGGCTATTTTAAGTGGCTCTTAAGAAATACCAATGTAACAATACATTTGAACAGCCTCAAATTTGGATGCGCACGACAGTTTCATAAAATTGCATGTATAAAACAAATAGGATATCTCTGTATAAAACAAATGGGACATCTCTGTATATACGTTAGGAAATTTATCCTTTGGAATCAATGAGGCCTCCGGTTCATTCAACAACTCGTGTTCATGCGCCGACAAGAAACCTGAGCTCGCTTGAAAACATAGTGTTGAGACTTTAGGAAAACATAACATGGACTTTCAATTCAGCGCTTCATTGAATAGATGTAGCGCTTTATTGAACACGTGTAGTGGGAATGTTGTTGATTTCAAATGAATGAAGAACAGACTGAACAGCTCTCGAGTCTACAAAACTACTTGTCAACGAAGTGTAATAATAATAACACTTAGCGAGTATAAACGCGGTCACGTGATCTTGTAAGTATTACCATTATAAAAAGAGGTTTCAAACACCAGGCAGTCATAAAAGTGGTTGCTTGCTTGGTTAAAAGTGGTTGCTTGCTTGTTTGCTTACAGATATCATGTCTACACAACTTATCCTTGCCTGTGCTCTCACAGCGGCTGCTGTGCCGATATTTACTTCTGCAAATGATATCATAAATTCATTCAATACTGCAAGATTGATGGAGCATAGTAGACATAAATCATTTTATTTGGTTCCAACAGGTAAGCAGTTTGCATAATTTACTTTTAAGTCAATTTTTGCTAATGTACTAATCTAGTTTGTTGAAATAATGGTCGAAAATTTTTAAATCATTTTTAGAAATTTTATGTTGCTTCACTAGTCCACTTTTATGGAGCAACATCACGGAAAAATATAATTTCGGGGGGATGTCAAAACTTCGTATTGGGGCAACACACACTTAATTATAGTAGGGTTACACTCCTGTTATGAAGTTAGGGAATGTCAAAACATATCGACGACTTCGATAGAATTTGGAGAAACTTATACAAATAGCTCTTGCATATGTGAGATAACTGCTACATATAATATGCATATGTGAGAGCTATCGATAGGTGAGAGCTATTTGTTTGAGATTCTTCAAATCAGCGTTCATTAACTGAAGTCACGACACTGTTCTGACATCTTCGTGTGTTGCTTACAGGAACCTACTTGCACACTTCATCGACAATAAAGATGACTACCAGTGAGTGTACTAAGGTTGCTATGGTTGCTATGGTTACTATGATTGCTTCATGGTCTCAGGATTATGTTTTGGAAGGATTTTTAAGGAAGTTCTTCAAATTGTTTTTTCGCTTGTGAGAGAAGTTCGTGGTGGGTTAGACACGAATCCCAAATTATTAAGCTGCAGAATCCAAGAAATTATTAAGCTGCAGAATCCAAGAAATCGCTTTGCTCACTGATTCCACTGTATTGTTACGTTCATCTTTACCCAATCATATAACAACTGAATCAAAATCGATCGTACGATTTTGTAAGCCATCTTCTTAAACTACTAACTTCTTTCTTCTTCAGTACAGAATTAGCCACATGACGCGTGTGATTTGGTGTACCAGACCACACTTACATGTACACAAACTAGCCGCTAATACAACGTTTTTGGAAAAGAAACAGAAAAGTCAGTGATTTTTTCCCTTACTCTTAACCAATCAAAAAACACTCTAAAGAAAAATTTTGAAGTAAAGAAAACATTTCCAAATAAAAACGAAAGTGTACTTTTCCAATCCAAGATAATTGCGTAGAGATATTGAAATATTTACAAAACATTCCTGATTTTTACAATACTGCTAAAAATAGATCCCCCTTATACAAGAATGTTGAGACAGCTTCGATCCGATTACAGTGGCACAACAGTAGAGAGTAGGTCCAAACTATCCGTAAAAGAGATAAAAAATGAAATACAGTTGCCCCCTGCTAACTCGACCTTTCGCTATCCCGACACCCGCCTAACTCGACATAATTCCTTCGGTCCCGCCAGATTCGATGTTTTTGACTGGAAATTTCCCCCGCTATCTCGACATTTCTAACTCGACACCTGCCTATCTCGACATAAATATTGCGGTCCATTGACAAAAAACTCGACATTTTCAAAATTTCAATTGTTGCTATTTCCTTAATTATCGTTCTGAGCTCATTTTCTGTCACCTTCAATCAAAATCCTGTGAAATTAGGAGATGGTGAAGGGATGTGGGTGGAGCGTACACTTCACTTCGTTGGAAAAGCAGGATATATAAACATTCTTAGACAGCAGGCTATCAATGAACTTTAATTTTTGGAAACTTGTTATATGATATAAATATATTTCAAATTAAGAAATATGTTAGATTTGTTGTCCGAACCTAATAAAAGCAAAATAATAGGGGTAGTTGGGACAAAAATATTACATTAAAAAAAATCTCCCGCTAACTCGACCCCCGCCCTGCTAACTCGACCCCCGCCTAAGTAACAGGGGGCAACTGTATTAGTAAGTAAGTATCAAAATTGCCCTCTTTTTATTTTATATACGAAGTAAGCCAATGGGAGTATATCACCATTACACCATCGCTGCACATTTAAATTGGTTTTAATACCTTCTAGCATTACGTTATGTTAGGTTCACGGATTCTAACCTCATATTTTGTGACGCAAGATTCCTTGGGAAAGCTGACTTTCTGTAAAAAATCTCGATTAATAAAGAAGAAGCATTGAAGTTCAGCTGATTATTTTCATACGACTTTATTGTTTCAACATTTTTAAAAATCTTGAATCTTAAATAGAAATAATGGACGAAGAGTTAATCAGAAATCATTTTTTAAACATTCACGGATCACTTTGTACGCCACATTCTTAGAAATTGTTTGTTTTGGCTCTAACCAACCCACGCAAGTGGATAACGAACTTCTTGAAAGTAGGAGGTACTTGATGATTAGTCATAAAAGTCGCATTATTAAGCTTGTGTCACATGTACATACAGTGTGTCCCAGAGAATTTCGGTCTGAGATTTTAACAAGCTATAACTTTTCACACATATATCAGATTTTAGAGATTTTTACATCATTCGATAGCATTTCTTTCAAGGATTTCAAAAACCTATATCTTAAATAATTTAGTCCAACACCTTTGTAGTAAAAAGGATTTCTTTAAACTGTCACGGTCATTAACTCCTTAATGGTTAATAAAAGTAAGTTTTCACGTGCGATTATTCTTTTGTTTATTAAGAACATGTCGTAATGTTATTGAACACACTAAAATTATAATCTCATCACGAAGTTAAAAATTGTGAGACGGGGGCTTCTACAAAATGTTTTTGACATCATATGAGCAATCTAGCTGCTACAAAAACTTTTCTCCACTGAGATCCAGAGTCCATCAGAGTTGAGAAGTAAAGTTGTTGACGCAGCAAATAATCTTAGACAAAATCAAAATTTTATTCGCCACTCTTTATGACAGCAAGAGCAAATAGCTGTGTCCAGAGAAACGGGGGACATGTTGAGACAGCTTAAAGTTTTGTTTTTAATGACTCTTGTGTTTTACAGTCACTTGACTTGTTATTCTTTTTGATAATGACCTTTGATAGCTGTTATTGAAAGATGTGTTAATTAACCATTAAGAAGATAATTGGATTTTTTCATGGCAAAATCCTTAATTGTTCCCAAACTAAAAGGATTTGGAGAACAAAATGTATATTTTTAAAATCTATGAATAAAATCCTATCGAATGGTGTAAAAATTGCTGAAATCTGATATATGTGTAAAAAGTTATGAGCTGTTAAAATCTCAGACCGAAATTCTCTGGGACACACTGTAGTTTGCACGAACTTTTTTTCGTAAGTTCTTGCGAAAAGAAGATGTCTTTACGGAGATTTTCATTAGCGTGCGCGTGAATTTAGTTGCAATAAAAAGTACAATACCTTAAGGGAATTTATTTTCGGAATTTATTTTATACTCCTATTATTGTTATGAAACAACAGGACTCGCCAAATTCGCGAAACTTAATTCCCACGAAATTTAATTCCCTCAAGGTATACTTTTCGAACGTTTGGAAATATAGATCATCATTTTTCATCTATTCTCTATAAATTGCAAGATGGCAGCGATAAACAAGCACACAATCCTGACAACACTTCTCGTTATGTTACCACAATGATGCAAACAAGGAAAGCAGAACCTACTAGAAAGTTTTGGAGAAGGTCTATTAACCTCGACAGATGAATCGGTGGTGCAAGTTATCAACATTTCTGACAGCAAATGAATGTTTTATTTGCAAGAATTACCTAAAATTTTACCTTATATGAAATAATCTTAAATAAATGTTCCAAGGTAAAGTTTGTGTTTGTGCAATAAAAATAGTTTTCGGAACGAATGTGAATGAGATAGCCACAAAACTAAGTACTGGTTGTTTTAATATTTTGGGAATCAATTTCAAATCTTCAGCACACCGACTTGCTCCTAATAGTTTACTTGCCAACAGAGATTGAACTTGAAAGCCGTATAAAAGTGCTTGAATATTTGATTCCTTTATGAGAATCTTTGTACAAAGCCTTTATTTAAGAATCTACGAAATATATGGAAAAAAGTAGTAAATGTTTTACGCATTAGTGTCCGAAAATGTTTATTCTTGTTTCGCATAATAAGATTGTATATAGCGAGCGTAGTTTATTTAGTTCGTCTTGTTTACCTAGTTCTTGTTTGTTTGGGATGCTTTGAAATATCATCAAATAACGAAAGAAATTAACTTTTTTCCAGCTGACAGACGTTTCGTATAAAACTGGTCTTGTGTTTCTACAATTTGTTCTGTTGAATATCGTTCATTTCAGGTTTCTATGACAACAACCATTTGCTAAATACATTGCAATTCAAACTTCCGTATGATTTCTTGCATGCCGAATTATTTGCCTCTACACTGCACATCCGCGTGACACCCGACAGTTTTGTGACGTCAGAAATTGACGTCACAGATTTAAAGTCGTATCATAAAACGATAAAGAAAAGGCTGTTAAACCGTAAACTTGATGCTGATGGGAAGGACTGGTACAGCGTCAGTATGAGGAATGCTTTGTATAAACAAAAACGTCATTTCACTCGGCATGGCATGACGTTGCGAAAGTAAGTGTTATCCATCAAAAGTATATTTAGTGAAAGGTAATCAGCTGTTATATGCAGACCTGAAGGTTGCGTTATGCTGATGTCAGTAGAGATAGAACGTATCTTTAAGAACATCAGGTCTATGTTAAATAAAGTGTGATATAGTAGCATCCATGGCCAAACGCACTTAACACCTTCTTGTACAAGAGTTAAGTACTTACTGGCATCTGTTGTCACGTGATGTCCCAGTCAGCACAATGTTCAAGAAATTGCTGACAATGCATCTGCTTTGATATCATATGATTTTCTTTGTATGTTACATCATATAGTGTGCACTGTATACATCTCACACTCAGTTTAATTCTAGTTTGTCACGATGCTGAAGAAAACCAAATCAAAGAGACAGAGGTTTTTTGTTTTAGCACAACTCTTTTCCTGCACCTTCAAGTACACTGTAAAAGTGCTGATCATGCAAAGATGCAAGAAAAGTCATACATCGAATTGGTGACAATGAAATCTGTTACACGTCGTCGGAGAAGTCACTTAATAGAGTGCCGACCCAATCAAAAAACCTGCTGTTTGCATTCGATGGAGATCGACTTCACAAAAGATGTCGGCATCCGTAACATCCTTTCGCCGCGGACGGGGGTAATTCATTATTGTCAAGGTAGGTGTGAAAAAAAACTGATCAAGACTAATCGAGATTCCGCATTCGAAAGACTTTCTGAAGATTCGAGCTGTTGCGTGGCAACTGAATACGATTCACTGCACCTGTTGTATCTAAAGAGAAATCAGATTATATCACGAAATATTCAAACATTTTCAGCGCGGAAATGCGAATGTCGTTGATTGGCTTATTTATTTCGTTTATCTGACAATTTTTTCCTCACCAGAATTTTCTTGTTCTTTGTTGGACAAGCGTTATGAAGTTTTTGAAGGTGTTATTCAAACTAAGGGAAGATTAACAGAGGAATGTTATATATAATATTTTGAATAAACCTTTATATTTAACTTTAAATCTTATATGCGTTTTATTTTATTTTGAAAACGAGATTTGCTTGTAAAAAATATATTTATGTATATAAAAGTAAACGAAAAGTGTAAAAGAGTTTACATTCACTGCTTGGAGAAAAAATATTGATTAGTAGATTGTGGATCGGTATTAAATCAACCTCGTTACCAGGGCTTCTTGCCTTTTTGATATATAGACAATGGATTGAATGAAAAAGCCCTGGGTTGGACTTATTCTGAAGAATTTTAAAAATAGTATTATGAAGAAAATAGTATTGTAATGTCTTTTCAGATATGTTCATGAAATACTGTGCAAATAGTTTGTATCATCCACCGTTATTTTTCAAAAGGATTCCTGCGTCCAAAATGATATTTCAAGGGTTGATAGAACTCGCAAGGTTGTTTCAGAACTCTTTTTACAGTTTTTGGAAATTCTGTTTCCTTGGACAGATATTTAAAAATGGAATTTGATTGCCTTTATATTTACACTATAAAACAAAATATCAAACATCAAGAACTCTCTCAACAATACGTTTGAATAAAAGACGCTGATGATGGTGTCCTGTTTTACTGAAAGAATCGTTCGAAAATCGCTCAGCATACAAGAAAACATGAGCATTCCTCAGAAGGTGCTCAAGGAGGACGTAAGAGGTAAAACAACTTTTACTAAAAAGTTTCAAAAAGGTATGAGAAGGACAGCACCGATCTTGTACTATCAAATCATACATCTACCTTCACTACCACTCTTACCGTGACATCGAAACAAATCCTGGTCCATAATCCACATCACCTTCTTGTCAAGTATGTGATAAAACCATCTAAAGCAATGCCAAATGGTACCAATGCTCAACATGCACCCAATCCACACATCTAAAATGTATTCAAACAAAAACAACAAAAAGACAACAAATCGCCACGTATTGGATCTGTCATCAATGCTCTCTGTCTGAATTGCCTTTTCACAAAGAAATACATCTGAATGATTCATTTAACGAAATCAATCGCATCACCCAACCAGTTGATACTCAAATCTCTAAAGCAAACTGCAACAATCTAACTATCTTCCACTTGAACACCCGCTCCATGATTTCCTCTTTTACAGAGTTCACTCTGCTAATTGAAACCTACAAGATGGATGTAATCACCTTAAGCGAAACATGGTTGAAAGACGACCCAAACCTTAAACCTACAAGATGGATGTAATCACCTTAAGCGAAACATGGTTGAAAGACGACTCAAACCTTTTAAACTACGTCACCATACCGGGTTACCAATTCTGCCATAAAAATCGTGATACCAAAAGAGGAGGCGGAGTTGGTCTTTACATAAAAGACAACATCACATACAAAGTACGAACAGACATCAACAAGCTGGATACAACCGTGGAACATATTTGGATAGAAATAACAGGCAAAAATCGAATCAACAAATTCCTGTTGGGTACCCTGTACCAACCCAATTCAGATAACGCCTCAAAATGTTTATGGGTAGAGAAACTTGAATCACTCTTGGCAAAGATCAACAATATTTGGAATGGTTCTATCATATGAACATTAATACAAACAACACAGGTCATCGACCTGCTCACAAGAAATGGCGTCAGTTTAATCGATCATATCATTACCAACATCCCAAACAAAATTACAACTAGTGGAGTCATTCCATGCGAAACAATAAGTGACCACGATGCGCCATTCATCAGTATAAAAGTCCACAACAATATTATACACACCACGTTACAAATTCATCCGTAATTTCAAAAATTTTGACATCAACAAATATCGGGAAAATTTCAATCAGCTACCACTTGATGTAATATACAGTTTTGATGATCCAGATGAGCAACAAGACATTCTGAACGATCTAATACTAAAGTGTATCGAAAACCACGCTCCTCTACGACGCTACGTCACTACAAAATCACCAGGCCACCAGCATCATGGATGAAAGATCTCCAAATCAAAGGAATCTTCTCCGGAAGACAGTTCATGAAACACAAAGTACCACTGACTGGCTGTCATTCCGCAACATAAGAGACGAATTAAAAAGGGCAATACGGGAAACCAAAAGATCATTTTACAGAAAAGCGTTATCGAATCGACCTAAGGAAGTATGGAACACCATACATCGAATTCTAACACCAACTAAGAAATCCATAGAGATTGACTCATCCATTCTTAACAAACATTACAACACTGTCGAAGAAAAACTTACAAACAAACCAACACCAACCAAGATAGAGCTGCATCAAACCAATAATGATCTGCCTAATGGTACACAAGGTTTCACAATCCAGTCGACCACATACAATGAAGTTAAAACAGCATTACAGAAAATCCGAAATGACAATATCCCCATCAACCTTATCAAGCCAGTAAGCTCATCTCTCCACTTACATATAATAAACGGATTCATAAAGCACAAGACTTTCCCTGACGCTTGGAAAACAGCTAGAATCAGTCCGATTCCGAAAGTTGCAGCTCCATCACAAGCATCAGACTACCGGCCAATATCTGTTCTTCCTGTTCTTTCAAAAGTGTTCGAAAGAATAGTCCTCCAACAAATGTTAACTTACATTGAGGGCATATACCAATCTTCTTAATATGGCTTCCGTAAATCCAGATCCACCAAACATGCTTATTAAAACTAAAAGACGATATCCTTAAAACAGTGAAGAAAAGAGAAGTCATACTTGCATTATTTGTCGACTACTCAAAAGCATTTGACACGATTGACTATAACATTCTAATAAAAAAGCTACACGCCTTAAATTTTTCAAAACCGTTCTTACACTGGTTGACAGAATACATCACAAACCGCAAACATTATGTACAAATAGACAGCAGATCATCACCCGTTCTAAACACGAAATTTAGTGTACCCTTGGACCAATCATTTTCAACCTATACGTAACAGACATGCCACACTATCTCAATGCTTCTGATTCATTACAATATGCTGATGACACAACCATTTATATTCACAGTAAACCACATCAAATCAAAGATAAGGCAATGAATGTCACAGAAGATCTACAAAATCTAAATAGTTAGAGAGCCACTGACGGATTCGTTCAATCCATTTTCCTCAGATTCTTACTGCCATAGTTTCCTCTCTTCTTGATCAAAGGAGGATGATGTGACAGCACATTTAAAGAAAAGCAAGATAAAGATCAACGACCAAACTGTTCGTAATGTAATTTATAGTTTGTGTAGTTTCAGCAGTGAAAGAAACCATGAATCTGTTTGAGATGGCTCCTGATAGTGGTTTGTATAACATCACCACAGGAAAGTCAGCATCATTGGAAACCGAAAACTTCCTTCTAAAATTGGATTCCATTGGAGATACAGAAAGGAACAAATTCATTAATGGATGCAGAGATAAAGAAAGCAGGTTCGAGGAGAAGATAAAACGACAAGATATATATCATCATTCGCAACAGAAGCAGGGAAGAAAAAAGTGAAAACAAAAGATGGGGATGTGATGGTGGCATGTTTGGTAAGAGATCTATTTGGAAGCTTACTCCATCTTTCCCTGGACCGCAAAGTAGATATGAACAAAGTAGATATGAACAAAGTAGATATGAACAAAGTAGATATGAACAAAGTTTTGAACTATCGGTTCACTGTTTTTGTGTTACGCAGATGGAAATATGATGAAAGCAAAACTTCTTCATCACCTTGACTCTCAAGTTATTGAAAAGAAGTCTATGCAATTTTAAGAAGATTAATTAATAAACCATAACAATATTATTAAGCATGTGAATGTGTAGTAACGCAGCTTACATCCGAATTGTTATCAAAATTTCATGCAAAATGAACTAGAAGCCATTAGGCTTGAGCAATTTCCGCATCAGCCCTTGAGAAAATTGTTTTAGGCTAATTTTCAAGATATCTGAATGACTTGTACACTGACTAATAATTTGATACAGCCTGGAATTCATCAAATTACTCCCTTCTTTAATTTATTCAATTTCCGCGCTTATAGCGTAGGAAATTGTTTGATTTACACATTCTATCTAAGTATCTATATCTCTGTCACAGTTTTTCGTCGTTTTCGGAGAGTCCGTTCGGATTTCGGATTGTGTGTTTATTCAGATAATGACTGACCTATGCTAGGAACTTAGGACAGGTTTGACTAAAATTGGGCAATTCCGACAAGGTGCTGATTTCAAATTTGTCAGTCATTTTCTCAGATTTGACTAAAATTGGACAATTTGGGCCAAATTTGGACCAAATTTCGAAAGTTCTTCAAATTTCATGAAATTTTGCATGTGTTATAATTGAAAGGTGTTGATTTCAAATTTGACAGTCATTTTGTCAGAATTGACTAAAATTGGACAATTTGGGCCAAATTTGGACCAAATTTCGAAAGTTCTTCAAATTTCATGAAATTTTGCATGTGTTATAATTGAAAGGTGTTGATTTCAAATTTGACAGTCATTTTGTCAAAATTGACTAAAATTGGCCAATTTGGGTCAAATTTGGACCAAATTTCGAAAGTTCTTCAAATTTCATGAAATTTCGCATGTGTTATAATTGAAAGATGCTGATTTCAAATTTGTCAGTCATTTTCTCAGATTTGACTAAAATTGGACAATTTGGGCCAAATTTGGACCAAATTTCGAAAGTTCTTCAAATTTCATGAAATTTTGCATGTGTTATAATTGAAAGGTGTTGATTTCAAATTTGACAGTCATTTTGTCAGAATTGACTAAAATTGGCCAATTTGGGCCAAATTTGGACCAAATTTCGAAAGTTCTTTAAATTTCATGAAATTTTGCATGGATTACATTTGAAAGGTGCTGATTTCGAATTTGACATTTATTTTGTCAGATTTGACTAAAGTTGGACGATTTGGGCCATATTTGGACCAAATTTTGAAAGTTCTTCAATTTTCATGAAATTTTGCATGTGTTATAATTGAAAGGTGTTGATTTCAAATTTGACAGTCATTTTGTCAGAATTGACTAAAATTGGACAATTTGGGCCAAATTTGGACCAAATTTCGAAAGTTCTTCAAATTTCATGAAATTTTGCATGGATTACATTTGAAAGGTGCTGATTTCGAATTTGACATTTATTTTGTCAGATTTGACTAAAGTTGGACGATTTGGGCCATATTTGGACCAAATTTTGAAAGTTCTTCAAATTTCATGAAATTTTGCATGTGTTATAATTGAAAGGTGTTGATTTCAAATTTGACAGTCATTTTGTCAGAATTGTCTAAAATTGGACAATTTGGGCCACTTTGGACCAAATTTCGAAAGTTCTTCAAATTTCATGAAATTTTGCATGTGTTATAATTGAAAGGTGTTGATTTCAAATTTGACAGTCATTTTGTCAGAATTGACTAAAATTGGACAATTTGGGCCAAATTTGGACCAAATTTCGAAAGTTCTTCAAATTTCATGAAATTTTGCATGGATTACATTTGAAAGGTGCTGATTTCGAATTTGACAGTCATTTTGTCATATTTGACTGAAGTTGGACGATTTGGGTCCTTATTTGGACCAGATTTCGAAAGTTCTTCAATTTTCATGAATAAACATCATGCGTAAGATATTGGTGAACTGTTTTTCTGGCCCCGAAACATCGTAGTGAATTGCAAAGCTGTCAAGATTAAGTTAAATAAATTAAAGAAGGGAGTAATTTTATGAATTCCAGACTGTATCAAATTATTAGTCAGTGTACAAGTCATTCAGATATGTTGAAAATTAGCCTAAAGCAATTTTCTCAAGGGCTGATGCGGAAATTGTTCAAGCCTAATGGCTTCTAGTTTAACTTAATCTTGACAGCTTTGCAATTCATTATGATCTGATGTTTCGAGGCCAGAAAAACAGTTCACCAATATCTTGCGTACGATGTTTATTCATGAAAATTGAAGATTTTTCGAAATTTGGTCCAAATTTGGCCCAAATTGTCCAATTTTAGTCAAATCTGACCAAATGATTGCCCGAATTGAAATCAGCACCTTTCAAATGTAATCCAAGCAAAATTTCATGAAATTTGAAGAACTTTCGAAATTTGGTCCAAATTTGGCCCAAATTGGCCAATTTTAGTCAATTCTGACAAAATGACTGTCAAATTTGAAATCAGCATATTTCAAATGTAATCCAAGCAAAACTTCATGAAATTTGAAGAACTTTCGAAATTTGGTCCAAATTTGGCCCAAATTGGCCAATTTTAGTCAATTCTGACAAAATGGCTGTCAAATTTGAAATCATCACCTTTCAATTGTAATACATGCAAAATTTCATGAAATTTGAAGAACTTTCGAAATTTGGTCCAAATTTGGCCCAAATTGGCCAATTTTAGTCAAATCTGACAAAATGATTGCCCGAATTGAAATCAGCACATTTCAATACCTGAAGATGTTACTGAAGTAACGAAAAGCTTCGTATTTTAATTTTAAGAGAATAAATACATTCTTAAAAACTTTTGCGTTTATTTCTTTATATAATCCAAGCAAAATTTCATGAAATTTGAAGAACTTTCGAAATTTGGTCCAAATTGGCCAATTTTAGTCAATTCTGACAAAATGACTTTCAACTTCTTAGCACCTTGTCTAAATTGCCCAATTTTAATCAAACCTGTCCTAAGTTCCTAGGAGGTTCGGAATTCCTGAGTTACAAAACCGAGTTACAAAACCGAGTTACGCATTATGACGTCACAAACCGAGTTACTAACTCGGAAATTTTTAAGTTTTAATTTTTCTCGAGTTACTAACTCGGAAATTTTATTTTGTTTTATTTTTCCCGAGTTACTAACTCGGAAATTTTATTTTGTTTTATTTTTTCAGAGTTACTAACTCGGGAGGTTCGGAATTCCCGAGTTACAAAACCGAGTTACGCATTATGACGTCACAAACCGAGTTACTAACTCGGAGATTTTTAAATTTTAATTTTTCTCGAGTTACTAACTCGGAAATTTTATTCACGTAAAATTTTCCCGAGTTACTAACTCGGAAATTCTTTTTGGTTTTATTTTTTCCGAATTAGAGAATATTTTTCAAATATTGTAAGGGATATTTTCGAAAGTTCACTGGGAATAGTTTGAGTTTATAAAAAAGGCAAACTAGGCCAAATTTGTGGCAAATTTTGAAAATTGTTCAATTCTAATGAAAATTTAATAGTGGAACAAGTTTGTACTGCTGATTTCAAACATGAAGGGCAACTTGTGGATAAGGTCAAATTAGGCCAAATTTGGACCAAATTTCGAAAATTGTTCAATTCTAATGAAAATTCTAGTGAAATAATTTGAGGCTAAATCCAAACAAGGTACGATGAGCAATGGTACTCGTTAAATGTACTCGTCAAATGGTACTCTTTCGTTTTATGCCATCTGGCGCATGTTGATGTACGTTAATAACGGAAACTTTAGGCAGGAGATTTTGACTTTTCCTAAAGTTTTTTAATTTAAGTACTATCGGAAATATATGTTTTTGGTTCATTTGAGGCCTGAAGCAGTCGGTGAAGGCTTTCTGCACTTTGGATAACATTGACGAATACATGAGAAAGAAAGTTGTTTATATTTTTTTTGCTCTATGTGCTCACGTGTTTTGTTTTAGTTTTTTTCTTTTCCCCTAGTCATCTTAAGCCGGTGTGTGTTATTGTTACTGTAATTATAATGTTTACACTCTTTCATATTTTACAGCACTTTCTTTAATTAATTTTTAACACATTTAAACTTTTCAAAAGTTTTTCCTCCGGCAATTTTTGTTGTTAATGTAGTTTTCTTATAAAGGACTGTATAAACTAATCTTAATTGACAGATATTTAAGTGTTACTTAAGTAGTTTCAAAAACGTCAATGACATAAACCTAATATTAGCACTCACAAAAATTAATTTGAATTTAAGATCTCTGGTCTTGCAGATTTATTTTAAAGTTGCCAATCGAATACAACAATCTAAAAGATAGTAAACAAAAGGTTTTTACACCTTTGGTGTTGAATCATAGTCGGCTTTGAAAAGTCACATCAAACAGTAATGTCGACACTAATTTATTTGAAATCTTTTTGTATTTAGCACTGTTAAATAATTTCTTTTAGAATTAACATGATACCACCTCAAGATTATGAAATAAAATAAATTCATATAGAAATATAGAATCAATTTTCCCACTTCGGCAACTTTTTATCTCGGAGTTTTCAGCTATCACAATTCATCAAGGGTAAGAGCAATAGAAAAATATGTCAGCAGTGCCATGGTCAAGCTTTAGTTAAAAATAATATCAAGGACAGCATAATCATTAGGATTAACATATTCATCGACTTCCTCAACTGATTACTTTTGATGCCATTTCTGCATTAATGAAAATCAAAACTTGCGCTATAAAATTTCTTCGTTTGCAAATTTTCATTATAGTTGAACAATTTGGTCCAAATTTAGCCTTATGTACAAGTTGACCTTCAATTTCGAAAACAGCAGTACAAAGTTATTCCTCCATTAAATCTTCATTAGAATTGAACAATTTTCGAAATTTGGTCCAAATTTAGCCTAATTTGACCTTATCCACAAGTTGCCCTTCATGTTTGAAATCATCAGTACAAACTTGTTCCACTATTAAATTTTCATTAAAATTGAACGATTTTCAAAATTTGCCACAAATTTGGCTTACTTTGCCTTTTTTAAAAACTCACACTATTCCCAGTGAACTTTCGAAAATATTCCTTACAATATTTGAAAAATATTCTCTAACTCGGAAAAAATAAAACCAAAAAGAGTTTCCGAGTTAGTAACTCGGGAAAATTTTACGAAAATAAAATTTCCGAGTTAATAACTCGAGAAAAATTAGACTTTAAAATTTTCCCGAGTTAGTAACTCGAAAAAAATAAATCAAAAAAAAATTTCCGAGTTAGTAACTCGAGAAAATTTTACGTGAATAAAATTTCCGAGTTAGTAACTCGAGAAAAATTAAAATTTAAAAATCTCCGAGTTAGTAACTCGTTTTGTGACGTCATGATGCGTAACTCGGTTTTGTAACTCGGTTTTGTAACTCGGGAATTCCGAACCTCCTAACTCGGAAATTTTATTCTTATAAAATATTCCCGAGTTAATAACTCGGAAAATTTTATCTGCTATACGTTTTTAATTTTTAGTTTGCTTTATGTTTTTCGAGTTAGTGTCTAAAAACTAAATCACAAAATGACTTGAAATGAAAGAGAGTTTCGGACCAAATTTTCAAACAATCCATTATGAGCCTAAATTTTCCACAAAAAAAATTGAAAATTTGACTATGCTGGTTACGAATTTGCTATTTGTGCCTGAGGTGCACTTAATTTTCAAAGTGCTTCAGCTTCAAATTCGCACTTGCATTGACTATGTGTTTAATTTCGAACTGCTATTGTTATAACACTGGAATGACTACGCAACATAAACAAGAAGACTTGTCTGAACGTTTAACAAAAGAAAGCAAGTTAACAAAATTATACCATATTTTATTAAACAGTAAGATTGTTGCAAAGTTGCTTTCTTGTACTTGCATAGAAAAACTATAAATACGAAAAACCGAAGAGTAACGAAATGAAAAAAAAAATAAGAAAAGAAAAAAAAATAGAGACACTTATGGTACATCACAGCATTTCTCCTCTTCTCAGAATGCACACGTTAGAAATGTTTGTTCTTTTCCTTGTTAAAAGGGGGATTTAGAAAACACTCAATGTTACTGATATAACTTTACATATACGAGTCAAAGTCACAAAGGTAAGCCACAACCTTTTAGTAATGACTTTTCCTCTCCGTTTATTTTTGAATTCGTAGCATCTATTTATGAGGGAGGAACAGCAAGATTACTCATGAATGGCTTCTTGGAGATGCAATTCCATAATGCACAAAAATAAAACACCCGCTCCTTTGCAAATTGCTGCCCCACAGGAATGTATAACGCCTTGACGTAAATATAAAGTTTTCCGGCTGGCATTGTGCTTGCACATGTGCAGCATTTTGCCTCCTTTCTAGTTACTAGTTTTTCTGCATAAATTTTCATGAAGATATTTCTATATATTTAAATTAAAAATGCACATAAGAAGAACGACATGGTCGGGCAACATTTCAGTCGGTCACTAAAATCCTCGTTTATACTTCCCGAGCACACTTTTGAGCAAAGTGTAAAAATTGACCCCCATCGAAATTGTCACCCTTGATTTGAACTTAGTTTCTACTATCGAAGCACTTTTAGAATTTAGTGTCAATTTTTCCTAAAATGCACATTTTCACGAACGTCGAAGCACCTTTATAGTTTGCTCCTTTTTTGACTAAAAAAATTGCCAAAAAGCTGAACGATACCATCATCATGGAAATTGCTTATTATTGACGCAATTTGAAGACTTGCAAAAGTGTTTGGTAAATCTTCTTTCTTAATTAACAAAAAGCGATGATTGAAAAGAGAGACATAAGTAAACCACAGTGGAGTTTATTTCCACCATCAATCAAATCTAACGAAAAGCTAATAAAAGCTAAATATTACTGTTATTGAGTTACTCCAAGTTTTAATTAACTAAAATAATAACTCTTAATACGCAACAGTGTATACATCATTTGTTGAACTTGAAGTGTTTCAAGTCATTTTGTGATTTAGTTTTTAGCCACTAACTCGAAAAACATAAAGCAAACTAAAAATTAAAAACGTATAGCAGATAAAATTTTCCGAGTTATTAACTCGGGAATATTTTATAAGAATAAAATTTCCGAGTTGGTAACTCGGGAAAAATAAAACAAAATAAAATTTCCGAGTTAGTAACTCGGAAAAAATAAAACTTAAAAATTTCCGAGTTAGTAACTCGGTTTGTGACGTCATAATGCTCGGTTTTGTAACTCGGTTTTGTAACTCGGGAATTCCGAACCTCTAGATAGAATGTGTAAACCAAACAATTTCCTACGCTATAAGCGCGGAAATTGAATTAAAAAAGAGTTTTGTTTATTGATATGCAAAGCTCTTTTAGTTTTGTAAATGGAGCTACGTTTTTACAACAAGGTTCATTTTCTTTGACTCTTTCTAAAATTTTAGATTTTCAGTTTACCTCTAAATTTTTAACAAGGGCGTTTATCATACTTGATATAAACATATTTTTATCAAAAGGATTAACTAAAAAACAAAACACGTTTTTTTCCCTTACCCACATCTTAACTCCAACAGTACATCATCGATT
This sequence comes from Turritopsis dohrnii, assembly GCA_027922465.2. Lineage (NCBI taxonomy): Eukaryota > Metazoa > Cnidaria > Hydrozoa > Anthoathecata > Oceaniidae > Turritopsis > Turritopsis dohrnii. The sequence goes on along the minus strand of BQMF02000151.1, from coordinate 600,055 downwards.
TTTCAAATCGAAAGTGCAATTTATGTTTCTCACAAGTTAACCAGTTCAAGTTCAA